>CAUYRH010073285.1:0-24940 GCA_963574655.1 Perodicticus potto
GAGGGTGGCGGGTTCAAACCCGGCCCCGGCCGAATTGCATCAAAAATCAGCTGGGCGTTGTGGCGGGCGCCTGTAATCCCAGCTACCTGGGAGGCTGAGGCAAGAGAATCGCTCAAGCCTAAGAGGTGGAGGTTGCTGTGAGCTGTGACTCCAAACAACACTACGGAGGGCGAGAGAGTGATACACTGTCTCAACAAAAAAAAAAAAAAAAAAAAAAATTAATGTTCAAGTAATACACTTTGGTCAAAATTAAATCCAATTTATATGAGAATTACTCGCTATTTTCTTTTCTTTTTTTTTTCTTTTCCTTTCCCTCGCCCCATCCCTCCTTCTCTCTCTGTCTGCTCTCCCCTTCCCCTATTCCCTGCCGTGTCATTAATTGTCATTAATTGTCCTCGTGTCACAGGATTCATGTTTCTCCATTCCTGTGATGCTTCACTAAGAATAATGTGTTCCACCTCCATCCAGGTTAATACAAATGTGGTAAAAATCTCTATTTTTTTAATGGCTGAATAGTATTCCACAGTGTACATATACCACTGCTTGCCAATCCATTCCTGGGTTGAGGGGCGGTTAGGCTGTTTCCACATTTTGGCAATTGTAAATTGAGCTGCAATAAACAGTCTAGTACAAGTGTCTTTATAATAAAAGGTTTTTTTCCCTCTGGATAGATGCCCATTAATGGGATTGCAGGATCAAATGGGAAGTCTACGTTGAGTTCTTCGAGAGTTCTCCATATTTCCTTCCAAAAAGGTTGTATTAGTTTGGAGTCCCACCAGCAGTGAAAAAGTGTTCCTTTCTCTCCACATCTGCGCCAGCATCTGCAGTTTTGAGATTTTGTGATATGGGCCATTCTTGCTGGGGTTAGATGATATCTCAGGGTGGTTTTAATTTGCATTTCTCTAATAATTAGGGCTTATGAGCATTTTCTCATATGTTTGGTAGCCATTCGTCTGTCTTCTTTAGAGAAGGTTCTGTTCATTTCTCTTCCCCATTGATATATGGGATTGTTGGTTTTTTCTTGTGGATTAATTTAAGTTCTGCATAGATCCTAGTTACTAAGCTTTTGTCTGATTCAAAATATGCAAATATCCTTTCCCATTGTGTAGGTTGTCTATTGTAATGTTATGCTGCATTTTTGTTTGTATCACTTTTTATTTTTCAACTTTTTTCAATCTGAGGTTGGTTGGATCCACAGACATCAATCCACAAATACGGAGTGCTGACTGCTCTGAGCTCCTGGGGAGTGTGCACCTTTCTCATCTGTTGTTACATCACCATCTTGCTTGAATCCTCAGCCCACCCCCAAGGAGGGCTCTTGAGCTCCGGCATCCTGCCCTGGGTGCTGCTAACTCATCCACTCAGTGAGCAGTGGTGACTTCTTGTGGGCTCCTCTGTTCAGGTGTGAAGTTTCGGCAGATGAACCCTGGAGGGCATTGGCTAAGGCTGGTGCCACTGGGGCCATGGGTCCTGAGCCACCTTGTGCCTTTCCTCTCCTGATGCCACCACACTCAACTTCAGAAAGGTAGAAAATCTCAGGTTCTTAGAACTCTAAGCACTTTCCTGTCTGAGGGCTGTGGCTGAACTGCTGTCAGCGTGGGTGGTGGCTCGGGCAGCTCTGAGTCAGGGGACCTATTTTCCTGTGGAGGGTGAGGGAAGGGTGGGTGGCCTGAACCTCTCACTCAGGCTGAACAGGAGTGTGGGGGACCCTCTTCTGGACTCCGCCCCCCCATGTGGGGCCCTCCTCTGTGGCTCTGACCCCTACAAATCTCTGCTCTATAGTGATGGAACAAGTCAGAACTTTCTCTGTTGACTGCGAGATGTGAAAAGGCAAGTTTAGAATAACATGCCCAGGATGGTCCTGTTAGGAACAAGCTGTCTGTGGGTTTGGGAGGATTTGAACATGTGTGAGCAGGAGGAAAGCAGGGGAGGGCTGTGCAGGTGAACATCCATGCAGGTGGGCATCCCTGCAGACAGGCACCCACATAGGTAGGCATCCCTGCAGACAGGCAGCTGTGCAGGTGGATCCACCAGCTGTTGCCCTCACATCAGCCTTCTCCCTCCTGAGGATCCAGGGCCTACTTCCTTGTCTTCTGTCCCCTTGCCTGGCCTCCAGGTCAGCCTCCCCAGGTTGGGCCTCCACCCTGCCTCCATAGCCTCTGGCAGCAGGGCTCTAAAGTGGGCCATCCCAGTCCCACAAGGTCCCACATCAGCCCAGGACAGGGCCAGCCTGTCAAGGTCCTGTGGCCGATCAGTGCTCACTGCTCCCTCCCTGACCCTCCTCAGCCTCCCTGGCCCTCTGAGAAGCTTTGTTCCTGCCCACCAAGGTGTCCAGTCACCTGCCCTCGGCCTCCCTCCCCTCTGGTACCCACCCAGCTCCCACCAGTCCCAGGCCCCTTCAAAGTCCCTGTGACCAGGAAGACCTTCCCTACAGCTCTAGCGATTCTGTTTTCCATGCGGAGGATAGGGGAGGCAGTGGAGTAGGTCCATCAGTCAGCCGGCCTGGCGTCCTTCGTAAGGCACAAAGGCAAGACACTAGGGCACCTAAAGCCTTGCTGGGGCCCTGAATGTGAGCTCTGATATCGTTACACTCTATGGTTCATTCTGATGCTTCAGGAACAAACTGTGTCCCAGGAAGGAAGGGGAGGAAGATGCACTGAGGGCAGGGAGGGCCAGGAACAGCTGCTCTGGGAGGGAGAAGGAGGCGGAGAGTTACCAGATGGATGCAGCCATGGGCAGGCCATCCCGTGGCCAGCACTGGATGACCCAAAATGTCTCTACACTTTGCCAAGTCTCTCTTGGAGTTCAAAATGCTGGGGTGAGAACCTCTGGTCTAGACCAAGACATTAGTGCAAATTGTCTACCCCCAGAGGATCTGAGTCACCCAATTGTGTCACAGGTGGCAGCTCTTCTGGGTTTGGACCAGGCACACTTATCTTCCCTGACACCTGAGACTGGCTGGGATGAGCAAATGAATGAAAGAAAGAAATGCATGAATGAGTGAACAAATGAATGAGTGGACGAATGCATGAATGAACAAATGAATGAGTAGACAAATACATGGGAAAACACATACATGAGTGAACAAATGCATGGGAGAACAAATGAATGAGTGAAAAAATGCATGAGTAAACAAATGAGTGAGCAAATGAATGCATGAGTGAACGAATGCATGGGAGAACAAATTAATGAGCAAACAAATGCATGAGTGAACAAATGAGTGAGTGAACGAATGCATGGGAGAACAAATGAATGAGTGAACGAGTGCATGGGAGAACAAATGAATGAGTGAACAAATGCATGGGAGAACAAATGAATGAGTGAATGAATGCATGGGAGAACAAATGAATGAGTGAATGAATGCATGGGAGAACAAATGAATGAGTGAACAAGTGCATGGGAGAACAAATGAATGAGTGAATGAATGCATGAGTGAACAAATGAATGAGTGAATGAATGCATGGACAAATGCCTGAGAGAGCAGCAGGTTCCCAGGCTGTTCTCCACAGTGTCCTCCCACCCCCCGGCCTGCAGGTGACCCAGCTGTCTCACTGTGGAAAACCCCTCCCAGAAGCCTTCCACCGAGCAGGTGCGCTGTTCCTCGGGGGCAGAAAATAGCAAGGGATTTGACACATCCATGCTGGGGTAGCCACCTGGAACTGTGGTCAGACGTGACCTCACCACAGATCTGGGGGTGCAGGGCCCAGAGCACACGGCCGGATGTTTTGGCAGCCGGTTCCTTTCTGACCCTCCTGCTGGACTTCAGTGTCTCAAGGCCTCTGGAAGGCAGGGGTTGGGGTGACTGATTGCTCCCTGGCCTCAGGGGACCACTGAGCCCAGTGAGTGAGGCTCAGCAGGACCTACAGCTGTGAGGAGGGCAAGGTCCCCAACAGTGGCCACCTGCAGATGGCTCTGAGCTCAGCCCAGCACTATGACTTCCAGAGTCCCCGTCATTGTGGGTTGCCGCTGCCATCACTGACTTCAGTAGAGGAAGGGTGGCTGATAGCGGGGTGTGGGGAGACAAAAGGAGCTGGGGTGAGAGGAAGTAGGGCAGGGAGGGGCTGGAGACTGGTTTTGGAAACAGCTGCAGCTGGCTGGGCCCTGCTCAGCCTCCCTTGGCCTGGAGAGGGGCTAGGGCTGAAGAGCTGCTGTGCGGTCTCTGCTGCTCACAGCCACGGTCACTGCCCTGCCCTGCCCTGCCCATGGGAAGATGGGGTGGCACAGGGATGAACCCTCAGTCCATATTCCTGCCCACATTAGAAAAGTGACCCCCATCCCTCTGAGCCAGTGCCTGGGACGGGGCCCATCGCTGTGGTTTCCTGAGCTCACCAGTGCACGTCTCCTCCATGGGGCCACACATACGTGGGCCTCAGCGAACCTAAACAAACTTGCTTACAGAGACCATTTCCCTTTTTGCTTTAAAACTGCAGTGTCTCATGGGATTTAAGTCCTTTCCCCGCAGGAGTACTGCAATTTATTTACTTTCTTACATCACAAATAACTAGAACAAGGCAAGTACTTGGGCCAGTAGCCAAGAGACTGATTTTGTATCCAGAAATTTCTATTTCACAATCCCTAAAAAGAGACAAAATCATGACTCCCACACAGATACAAAGTGAACACGTGTTAAAAATTTTATTTAACTTGTTTTTAGTGGGGAAACCAATGAGATATTCTAGTCAGTTCAAAGTAGAAGTGAAAAAAAAAATCACAAATTTACATGGGGCAGAGGAATGTAGAAATTATTTATGAGGCTTGGCACCCGTAGCTCAGTGGTTAGGGTGCCAGCCACATACACCGGAGCTGGGGAGTTCGAATCCAGTCCAGGCCTGCAAAACAACAATGACCACTACAGCAAAAAAATAGCCAGGCACTGTGGCGGGTGCCTATAGTCCCAGCTACTTGGGAGGCTGAGGCAAGAGAATAGCTTAAGCCCAAGAGTTTGAGGTTTTTGTGAGCTGTGACGGCACAGCACTCTACGGAGAGTTACATAGTGAAACTCGGTCTCCAAAAAAAAAAAAAGAAAGAAAAAGAAAAGAAATTCTTTATATATAGACAGGCCCAGCTCTCCCAAAGACACAACAGAGGGACATGGACTGACCCTCTGTGTGTGGAGGTCACCTGCTTGGGCTGCGGGGGAAGGACCCACACTAGGGCCTAGAACAACAGAAATGTGTCCCTCCCAGCACTCAGGGCTGGGGCCCAAGGTCAAGGTGTTAGCAGGACTGGTTCCTTCTGGGGACCCTGAGGGGGGATGGGCCCCCAGGCTCTGCCTCTCTGGTGGCCACTAAAGGTGCCCTGGTGGCCCTGGTCATGTGGCTGCCATCTTTATTGGGCTTTTCCCCTGCGTGTCTCAAATCTCCTCTGCTTTCTCCTACAAGAATGCCTGGTTGATCCAAGACAATCTCATCTGAAGATCTTTAACTTAATTACACCTGCAAAGACCCTCTTTCCAAGTAAGGTCATGTTCACGGCCTGGGTTTTAGGACTTGGATCTATCTTTGTGGGGGGCTATTCAACCCACTGCAGGAGTCTGCAGACAGGAATTTCTGCCTTGCTCACTGTTATCTGTAACTCACACTCTGTAAGATCACAGAAAGGTTACAAAAGACTTGGGTGCGAAACCCTTGCTCCTGCTGGAGATGCCCAATTATCTCTGAATCTTTGTTGTTTATTCCAAATTTCCTTACATACAGTTCTCAGAAATCGTTTGGAGGCTCCTAAAATGACCAGCGCACCTTTTTCACCCACTGGTCACTGGACGCTGTGGATACAGGGAGGTCCAGGGCTTGTGGGACACAGGAGGACACCTTTGGAGCGCCCCGGAACCCAGGCCTGGAGCAGGGCAGCCAGGAGGTGGGGACGGAGGGACGGAGGGTCAGGTGTAGGCTTCAGGCTGGCGCCTGGGGAGGGAGACTTGGGCGGCTGCAGTGCTGGGAGCCAGCTCACCTGCTCTTCCCTTTCTTCTCCAGGACTTCTGCACCGACGCCTCCTTCTTTATTTCCACACCTGAGGCCTCAGTCCCACCCTAGGAGCCCAAACCACATCAGAGCCCCAATCCTCTGACCTCCCCCTCCAGTTCCTCGAGCCTTTGTATGTGCCGCTCCCCCTGCTCCCACTCCTAGCCTCTCCCCTCTCCCACGCACACAGCCCCCTCACCTCAGTCAGGCTCCACCCAGAGAGGCCTCCCGAGGCCCAGCCTGCACTGCCCCGCCTCTGCCCAGCCTGAGGTCCCAGTGCCCAGAGCAGTGCCTGTCTGGTAGCCATCACTGTCACCCCACATGACACCTGCTGATGGCTGAGGCCCCTGCTCACCATTCTTCTCAGCCTGGCCTCATGCCCCAGTCCTTAGGGGCCCCTGGGGTGGGGTCTGGGGCATAGTGCCCCACAGAGGGCAGGCCTCCCTCCCAAGTTTCCTGACTATGAACTGACAAGGAGGAACCCAGGAGCCGCCCACTTACCTCCCAGAGGCCTAGAGGGAATGTGGGGTCCACCTGGGAGACCAGGCTCCTGGTGGCCAGAGCTATGGGAAAGACTGGGTGGGGTTTTTGGGGGAGGCAAGTTGCTTGCCAGGGAACAAAGTCAGGTGGGAGTGGCTGGTGCCTGGGGAGCAGCCTGGGACAGGCGGCCTGGGGGCGTCAGAGTGCACAGCGGCAGCTGCCCTCAGGCAGTGATCAGTCAGGTGCAGGCAGGGCTCCGGGCTGTCTCAGGAGCAGGCACAGGTTGGGATGCCGGGCCTGCTGGTGTAGCCCTGGAGCCACAGGGGCTGTGCCCTCGGTTCTGGCCTCCTACCTGGAAGTCCAGCCTGCCCAGAAACTGAAAGCCTCCTGCTGCCCATGCCGTGGTATGTGGGCCGGGTGGGCCTCAGGCAGAGTGGACTGAGGAACTCCCATGATTCTTAGGAGATTGATGTGCATTTTCTTTTCTCTAAACATGCACAGGGAATGCAGAAACTCCCCAAAATTGGGGCCACTGAGATTTGTGCTCCAGAGAGGCACATTTCGGGTTCACACTCTGGCTGATTGGCCAGGTCATGTCCTTCTGTCTGTGTCCATGGCTCCCAGCAAAGCAAACAAAGGCAGCTGCACTCCGCACCACCTCCCCCAGAACCCCAGCGAGGGCCTGGGCTCCAGCCTGCCCTCCACTCACAGCTCCTGAGGGCCCTCTAAGTGCTCAGTGCCAGGGGTCAAGAGGCCAAGGAGACACGTGTCTGACCCCCGTCTCCCATCACAGGGTTCCAGGAAGAGGGCAGGGTGCAGCCCAGACAGGGAGCCCCCTCACTGCCTGGCTACAGCTGGGAGCATCTGCCTGAGCATGCAGGGACATGCAGAGCCTGGGAGAAGGACGCAATGTTTCTGGGCCCCGGGGGAGACACCGGAGCAGCCACTGGTCACTCCTGCGCAGAAGTCAGAGGAGGAGCAGGAGGGAAGTGGGCGGCCAAACTGGGAGCTGGGGAGAGACCAGGCGGGGAGGCCAACTCCCACTCTCTGCCCATGGCTGCCTGTGCAGCAGTGGGGCGGCCATCAAGAGGGGTGCAGGAGAAGAGGGGACCTGGCTCTGCAGGAGTGTGGACACCGAGAGGACCATGGTCCCTCCTCACGTGTGTGGCCACGTGTTTGCACACAGCCCTCCTCATCTGCAGAGGGAGAGTCACCTGCCCAGTGTGGCCCACACAGCTCAAAGCCCCCATGCAGAAAGGTTCGTCCCACTTGGCCAGAGTGTAGAGGGGGTCCCACAGCTGCCCAGGGGACATCACACTCTGGGTGGATTCTGGCAAAGCCTCCAGCCCTGCCAGGGTCTCCACGCCCAGACCCTGTCCTGCCAGGCTGCAAAGCTGGGTGACAACCTGACACGGGGTAGGTGTCTCAGGTGGCACAGACTAGGCAGCCTGCACAACGGAATTCACCTCAGGGTTCTGGAGCCTGGAGTCCAAGATCAAGGCGTCGGCAGGCCCAGTGTCTGCTGAGGGCTCACCTCCTGGTTCTGCTTTTTGGAGACCAAGCTAGGATCTGTCTTTACAAGGGTGCCAGACCTCTTCATGAAGGCTCCATCCCCGGCCTGATCCCCTCCCAGAGGCCTAGCACCATCACTTTGGGGTTAGGATTTCCACGATCAAATGGTGGGGGAAGCACCCAAGGCAGCAGGTGACTGTTTCAGCAAAGTCTCTCTTCATCCTAGAACTTGAGGCCCGGCACAAGGGCAGTAAATCCCAGCAGGGTCCTTACCATGTAGTGACCACAAAGCAAACAAACAGCGACCGCTTGTGAGATACGGGAGGGGACACGGGCTACACAGACACCAAGGGGAAAAGGACGCACAAAACAGAGCGCCTCGTGAGAGAACGCACCGAAACAGAGCGCCTCATGCCGCTAGATGGGGTGTAGCCTCTGTGAAACAGGACCAAATACCAGAAAAGGCTTCTAGAAATTAAAATCTAATCAGGGCCAGCGCCATGATTCTCACAGCTGTAATCCCCGAAACTCTGGGAGGCTGAAGGGGAGGGTCCTGTGCGGTCAGGAGTTTGAGACCAGCCTGAGCAAAGCGAGACCCCATCTCTACTAAAAACAGAAAAATCAGCCAGATGTCTTGGCAGGCGCCTGTAGTCCGAGCTATGCAGGAAGCTTGAGTCCAGGAGTTTGAGGCTGCTGTGAGCTGTCATGAGGCCACAGTACTCTAGCCTGGGTGACAGAGTGAGACCCTGTCTCAGAAAAAAATTCAATAGACAAGTTTGAAGATAAAGATAGGAAAGTGTCTCTGAAAGCAGGAAAAGCAGACGCAGAGAGTGAGCAGGGCGTGAGCATGGCTGGAGTGTGTAGGCATGCGCAGACTAGTCGGGCCGCTGCCTGAGGACACCCTTCAGAAGAGGCTGCAATAAACCCAGAAAGCAGAACGGCGCCGGAGGCAGGCTCTCCAACGCACCGGACTTTGTTTCTAAAGTACAAAACCCCTCTCAGCAGATCTAAGGCCGACCATCTGGAGTGGAGGAGGACGGGGTGCTCCAGGATCCCTGAGTGAAGGGAGAATAGGGTGTCGTCACGACATCATATCCTCAGAAGATACGTTGACCCCCTGACCCCTGGTACCAGTGAAGTAATCGAGTTAAGGGGAGACCACAACCCCACAGGACAGGTGTCCCTGTAAGAAGTGGGGAGGACAGCCAGAGACAGGCAGAAGGCCCCGTGACAACAGAGGGCCTCCTGAGAGCATGAGGCTCTGACACCTGATCTCAGACATTCTGCCCCCAGGACTGTGAGATTCATTTCTACCCCACCTCCACACGTGGCATTTTGTTACGGCAGCCACAGAAAACAAGCAGACCTGAAGTGACGGAGAGCTGGGAAAACATGAAACATGATTAGAATGGTGGAAGCAAAAAGCACAGATATTACGTAGGCCAGAATAAACACAGGCAATATCCGCTCAGCCCCTGTGGCTCAAGCAGCTAAGGCGCCAGCCACATACACCTGAGCTGGCGGGTTCAAATCCAGCCCAGGCCGCCAAACAACGATGACGGCTGCAACCAAGTAATAACCGGGTGTTGTGGCGGGCGCCTGTAGTCCCAGCTACTTGGGAGGCTGAGGCAAGAGAATCGCTTAAGCCCAGAAGTTGGAGGTTGCTGGGAGCTGTGATGCCACCGCACCTACCCAGGGCGACAGCTTGAGGCTCTGTCTCAAAAAAAAAAAAAACACAAGGCAATATCAAGAAGGAATTTTTTTTTCTTTCTTTTTTGTTTTTCTTGAGATGGTATCTTACTCTGTGGCCCAGCCTGGTATTGAACTCCCGGGCTCAAGCAATCCTGTCCCCTCAACTTCCTTCCCCTCAGCAGGGACTACAGACACTTCAAGCTCTCTGTGTAGCGGGATTCAATTGATAACGTTAGCCATGTTACCACAGCCATGTTACCACTGAAATACTACACTCGAGAATGTGCACGGAAAGCCCGGCTTCATGGGTTCCCAGTCTTCTGACCAGTAAATAAAAATTGCCACTTCTTGGCAGGCCCAGAAACTTTGAGACTAAGTAAAATTTGAAGCTTTTTAGCCTCGAGCGATTTTTGGATCTGAGACTCCAGTGGGATCAATGTAGAGAGAAAAGTTGTTTCTTAGGAAGAGCTATCATGCACCTGTCACAGGCCCGCAGCTCCGTGGGCTGCTTCCAGATTTTTGTTATGGACTATACTAGATGCTAAATTCTTCTAGATTCTTCCAAACCAACTTTCTTCCATAGAACTGCTCGAAGTGGAAGCTTCTCTTATGTGCTGAAACTAGATAAATTTTAAGGAGCAGGTCTCATGTCTGGTGTACAGGCCACCCAAAATGTTCCCACTCCACCCAACGCTATAGCAAGAGACACCAAATTGCAGGTCAAGATAAGAGCTGATGCTTTCATGCTGCAGACGGCTTTCTCCAAGACGTGGTGTCAAGACTCACCTCATACCGAGCCCCCTGCCCTCTGAGCCCACCTTCTTCCTGTGGCAGGACAGTGGCCTCTTGATTTACTCTGTTGATGGCCTTTAAGCCTAACTCTATGGCTCAAAACGATTATGCAAACTGGGATTGTCATATTACTATCAATTTTACTTTGCATTTCCCCTTTTTAAACTTTGTACCTATTGCTTGTCAGATTTTTAGATTTTTGCAGAAGTACAACTCCTAACAGAATAATGCTGGCCCAGCACTATGAGATAATAGCAAAAGACACACACACACACGACAAAATCAAACTTAACAATGGAGTCCAGGTAGATTTAGCCTGAGACTCACTCCCTCCAAACCCCACTTGTCCTTGAAATGTAGCTAAAAGGGTTTTGATGCTGACTCCTGTACGACCATCGCTTCCCTCCAACGCGAGCCCAGGACAGGTCCATTCCAGCATTGAGGGAAAATCAAACCCAAACGGCAGGATAATTGTAATTGATCAGCGATGCTTTGGGGGAGATCTTGATCAAAAGGGAGAAGTCTGAAAGTTGTGACAATCAAAATGGAATCACTTGTGCTTAATAAAAAATTTTGAAAAATAGAGCCACAGAAGGCTGGGGAGGGCGCGCTCTCACGCAGAGTGACTGGTGACAGGGGCCACCCCGGTCAGCCTGCACGGAGCCCGCCCCAGCCTCATACAAAACATGCTTCTGTAAGGACATCTGTCCGGTGACCAACTACCTATCCCCAAGTTGGTACCATCTTTGTCGATCTTCATAGCCACAGACAATTGTCTGAAAACAATTATGTCATCCTCCTCATTTTTTCTTTAACAACCTTTGTCTCCCTTTACCTCCCTGGATATGGACTTTACCGCAACACTATTCCCACGACAATGGCCTATTTGAAATAAGTACCATTTTCTCTTGGAGAATCTCTGTCTCTGCCTCTCTCTTTTTATTTAGGTTGACAAATATAACCATAACACAAAATCAGACTTCGCTATAAGCGATATTTATTCAATCCAAATAGCATAAACACTGTTGATTACAAATCACAACGTTGAGAGAATAGGGAGGAGACCTTTGCATGTAAAAGCTCAAACCTAATCATTCATAGCAAGAAGCCAATGTAAGTTGTAAAAGTAATAAACTGCTGGGCATGGTGGCTCGCACCTGTAACCCCAGCACTCTGGGAGTCCAAGGCGGGTGGATTGCTTGAGCTCAGGAGTTCAAGACTAGCCTGAGCAAGAGTGAGACCCCGCCTCTAAAAAGTAGCCAGGGGTTGTGGTGGGCACGTGGAGTCCCAGCTACACAGGAGGCTGAGGCAAGAGGATCACTTGAGCCCAAGAGTGTGAGTTTGCTGTGAGCTAAGATGCCATGACACTCTACTGAGGGTGACGAAGTCAACTCTGTCTCAATTAAATTAATTAAAAATAAAAAGCCAAGAAGTTGCAGAATGCATATTTCCTTTGGGTTGCAAACAGCCCCTTCCCCACTGCCCCACCCTGCCCACCTGGGCTGGTGGGGTGCCGTACTCTGGGGGTGACTTTCTGGATTCCACCTGGGGATCAGGGGGGACAAGAGACAGGAGGGCTTTCTTTGAGTTTTAGACCCATGGCTAACCAGGCCCCTGAGGAGGAGTCTTGTTTGCAGTGACCTTCTGACTCTGACAATGACCCCGAGTTTCTTCTTTGAATGACAATCCCAAGCCAAATCCTTTCTACAGCCGTCAGCCTTCCCAGGAATGTTTCAGTGGATGACCTGATGGTCACTTCCAGGAACTGTCAAATGTGACTCTCGCTCATGACAGTACCCATATGAGAATGACCATCAGCCGGCACCCTCCCCAAAGGTAGCTCAGGAGTGAGACACACTGTCTGCCAGGCCCCGAGGACGTCAGGGCCATTGTGGACAAGGAGCCTCTGAGCCTGTGGGCAGCAGACGGGCAGCCCTTCCCCAGCCAGAGTGCTGCTGGGATCACAGGCCAGGGGGCTCCCACAGGGGACAAGATGTGCCCTGCTATCCTCCCAGTGGTCACGGGAACAGCTTTACTGCAGAGAATCTGACTACGGGTGATAAATGGTAAGAAAAACACGTTCTGGGAAATTCAAGAAGAAACACCAAGTTCTCTTGCTTAAATGATTGAAATTAAGAAATGTACAAATGGATCCTTATTTTCTGTCTCTGACATTTCTGTGACTCTCAGAGCCGAATACGGAGCTTGCCCCAGCTCGCTACCCCATTAAGGAGATTCCAGTCTGGGATGGACAGAGCTGCCTTCCTTCAAGAGGCCTTGACTCCTAGGCAGGCCACTCAGCGCTCCATGACCAGGCCTGGCCGGGGGGGCCTGCCTCCCCTGCTTCCTGACTGGCACACAAGTTGGGGGGTGCGGACAACCCCGTGTAGGCGTCTGAGGCCTCAACAGTGTGTGTGTGTGTCCTGTTCTCAGTGTGGCCAGAGGAGCTGGCACTTTGTATCCCCATGAGTAGGACAGGGACCATCTCGGGCAAATGTCCCTCAAAGCCTCCTCCCACCAGAAAGCCACACACAAGGCTGATGCTGGGTGTCCCACCACCAAAGAGGAACTGCTCTAGGATCAAGGAGCGGAAACCCAGCTCCCGCCCCTCGGGCCTTCCACGCCAGCATCACTGCGGTGGCACGCCCTGGTCTCATGGCTGCAGTGTTGTCCTGACACCTCTTAACCCGGGGAAGGCACTACGTCATCCCCCTGACCCAGAAGGGGCACCTGGGTGGGCCACCATGTGACCGCCAACAAGGCCTCCAACCCCCAGCACCTCAGAGCAGGACTTTCCCCTCACACTATCAACACTCTGCCCTGGGGAGCAGCCCTGGGCTCCACCCATCAGGTAGCTCCTGTCCCCCAGGCGCCTTAACAATGTGTCTCCAGAGACTGGCCAGGTCCCCTGCAGGGCAAAATCACCCTGGTAAAAACTCCTTTGGTGGAAGTGACATTTATTCACTTGCTGATGGCTGATGAAGTGTGTGCCTAAACAAGAGGCCTGGAGATCTGAATAAATGGTGCAAGGGGGCGACATTGTAAGCAGCTGCAATTCCTACTTGTATCCTCATTACCAGTGGGAGGGGAGGCCACGGGGGAAGCTCTGGGATCTGACCCAGAGGCCCGAGCCAGCGTCTCATAGCCGATCACACTTTTTGAAATAAAAGCTCAGTCTCTGTGTGAGATTTTAGTAAGAGTATACAATTTTAGACCAGACCTCTTCTTGTTAATGGAAGTGTGGGTTTTAAATTTTTTTTTTTTGTGTAGTTTTAGGCCAGGGCTGGGTTTGAACCCACCACCTCCGGCATATGGGGCCGCCCTACTCCTTGAGCCACAGGCGGCCTCCCTGGGTTCTAAATTTTTATAACGTAAGTTGGATCTTTCTTGCACCTATTTTTAGAAAATTGACTCTTATGATTCTTTTTGGGGGAAAAACTTCTATTGTACAAATCTTTTATAAAATGACATTAAATAAGGTTTCTATGACATCATAGCTCATTAAATGTGAGCTATGACGATGCCACAGCACTCTATCAGGGGCAACAGAGTGAGACTCTGTCTAAAAATAATGACATTAAAGATCCCAGATGATAAATAAGATGTTCATGCTACCTTTGTGATGAATTGATCAGGGGTGTACGGCTCAGTATGATTTCTATTTGGCTAGGAAGACCACCAGTTTCATAAAAACCGATTCATGAATTCTTCTTGGCAGAGATGTTTTATTTATTTTATTTCATTTTTATAGTTTTAGAAAATTCTTTATTGAGATAGAATTATATAGAAAAATTAAGTGGTTGTTCAGTTTACCAAAGCATTCACTGTGAGGCTGTTGTAGGAAGTAAACACTTCCTGTGTGTTAAATTTGTTCAAAGGACAAAACCCAGACCTTTTTAAGGAAGACAGCTATGGAACCCAGCAGGGTGCTATCAGATAGTATTATGGGGCTGTGCAGGGACTTCAAAGGGTATCTATATTTACTGTTACGAGGAAGACCAAGGCTTTAAGGAGCTCACAAGCCTTGTGGGCTATGCCAGGAGGTGGAAGGATGGAAATACTGGCCGTAGGAATGAGGGGATGAGGCTGGAAAGTCATTTGCAATAAGCAAATAAAAACCATAGGGGCAGCAAACAAAGTCGGGCATGTCTTCCACGGGATATCTTTCACCATGAAAGCTTCTGAGAGAGACAAAGACGGTTATCTCCAAGGTCCTATCAATTCCGGAATTCTCAGCGTTTTCCTCATCCCAGGTGTTTGGCCCCTGGTAGTGGAACAGGGGCAGCCACCGCAGCCCCACCTCCGCCTGCGCCCACAGCACCAGGGCACTGCCGTCCCGCTTGCCCTCAGCTTTGCCCTCTGCTCCCCTCTGGGGCTCGAGGACCGCAAGGTGTCGATTTTGCCAGTGAACCCCTGGTATAGCAAAGCCATCGGTCACTGCACTCTAGTTGTCTCAGCAGAAATCTTTTACAGCGAAAGTAAAAGATGGTGCGATGATCGCTCAATTAAAAATAAATACACAACCGTGACCCTGCTGAGCATCCTTAGATTCCCAGGCGGAGCAGGGCTCTCCTGGCAGGGCAGGCCTCAGCGGGAAGGAGCTCTGGGCATAGCTGCTGGGTGGGAAAGACATCACTCCAACAACATATGCCAGGGTTTAATTTTGTTTCACAAGACATCTTGGGTTCATTTGTTTTCCTTTGGGACTGCAACAGGAATGGTAACAATGTAACCTAATCTTACCACCAAGAACCACATTCCATATTCTGCAGAAAAACGTGGAACTTTGGTTTGCTTAGCTCAGTCACCCACAACATCTGCTCTTGGTGCTGACCAAACCCCTCCCATGTGAGCTGGGTAGGCACCTCTGAGGCTCAGGGGGAACTATCTGCGCCTCCAGGTTGGGGGGGCTCCCAACAGCCTGCCCAGATGGCTGCGAGGCCTCTGCACGGTTTGGGCTCCTTTTCTGGGGATGCCTGAGCCCCAGCTCTGCAGCTCCTCCTCCCCTGGCCCCACCAGGGCAAGTGCCTGCCCTGTGTTGGTCTTTTCTAACCATGGTAATGTGAGGTGGATTTTCATAACCACCCGGCAGATGTCTTTGTTCTCATGCTGATTAAGCATGTTGTATGACATCTTGATAAAAGTTGTAGTTTCTCCAATTACTGACATAGCAAATTACCATAATTCAGTGGTCTAAAACACACATTTACTCTCCCACTGTTCTGGAGCTGGAGGCATTCATGGTGTGGGCAAGGTTGCGTCCCCACTGAAAGCTGCAGTGGGGCATCTGTCCCGAGAGTTCACCTCGTCCTGCTTCCAAGACACTCCAGCACGCCCCGGCTCCCAGCCCTTCTTCCACCTTCAAGGCCTGCAGCCCATGTCCTCTCCCCTCGGACCTCTACTCTATCCTCACTTGTCTGCCTCTGTCCCTCCTGCCTCCTCTTCTAAGGGCCCCAGGATGACATTAGCTAATCCAGGCAAAGGTCTTTGACTCAAGATCCTTAAACTAGATTTGGGTATCTTGGGGCACATGGTCCAGCCCACTACAAATAGATTTTTCAGCAAAGTTTTCTAGTTAAATATGAAAGTGTTTGAAATGAGATACCTCAGCCAGGAAGGATGTGTTGAGGTTGGCATACCCAACAAGGACAGTAACTACATGGCTTCCAGTGCTTTGACCAAACCTCAGATGCGTGGCCTCTTGGCCAGGCGTCTCTGGATTCATATTGTTGGAACATTTGCTATATCCCTGCGGGTTGCAACTTTCTATAAGTTTGCTTTGGCTGAACTACGAAAGAAGGCATATGCAGATTTCTATAGAAATTATGATTCTATGAAAGATTTTGAGGAGATGAGGAAGGCTGGTGTCTTTCAGAGCGTAAAGTGATTTTGGAATGTAAAGAATTTCTTTGGGCTGATTTACATTGATGTTTGTCACTGACCTGTATTCCTGAGCTATGAATATGAAAATAAACTATTAATACATTTTAAAAAAGAAAGTATTTGAAATGAAAGAAATGTATTCCTCGCACTCTGGAAGGCTGGGGCAGGAGAATCACCTGAGCTCATGAGTTTAAGACCAGCCTGAGCAATAGTGAGACCCCAACTCTACTAAAAATAGAAAAATCAGACAAGAGGATCACTTGAGCCCAATAACTTAAGGTTGCTCTGAGCAAGCATATCCCACCTTGGCAGCTCCACCGCGGCTGATCTAAGCTGCTGACGTGACAGTTTGAACAAGTGCCTGGCTGCTCTCTCCCCATGGAACACCCCTGAGCACGCCCTGAGCGCCAAGGCCCTGGCAGCCAAGAGAGAACTTCTGACAAAATCTCCTTTAGGTGCTGGTGAAGGGGGAAGCAGGGTGCCTCTCTCAAAATACCTTTCAGCATCTCACACCCTACCATTAGTTATTCTTTCTTTTGAATTATTGTATCAGTTGGCATTTGTTGCAGAAACAAAGAGCTCTAATACCTCTGAGAGTCACAACACTAAACTGCTTTTCTGGCTTTAATATTATGTGAGGGCGTCCTACTCACCACAGCTCTGCCACGCTTGGCCTGGCTCCCAGTGACCTCACGTCCCAGAAGTCTCTGGGATGTCTGTCTGTTCTCAGGGTGGAAGGCCAGAGCAAGAGAGGATGAGGCAAACCGACAGCCCATAGGACATCATGGCCTGGGCATGGATAACATGGCATGGCCACAGTGGATCACATGGCAGAGCTCCACATCCCTGGGGCAGGGAAACAAGAAAGGCAAGGAGGAGGCAGTGACTGTGAGCAACATCAGCCTCACTGACTGACAAGGACAGACCACACCATGGCACTGGCCTTTGAGAAAAGAAGATCTTTATTCAAGTCCTGATGTGGAGACAGGAGGCAATGCCCAAGTTTCCTCAGCCTGGGGGCAGGATTGGGTTTTACACACATAGGGTAATGAGGTGTGATCTGATTGGATCTGGCAATGAAGCAATGCCAGGAGACATGATCTGATTGGATGCTCCCATGGGGTGATGCCAGGGCTTCATCTGATTGGATCTTGCCATGGGGTGATGCCAGGACTCAATCTGATTGGATCTTGCTGTGGGGTGATGCCAGGGTTAGATCTGATTGGATCCTGGATCCTACTATGAAGTGTTCACTTCCTAATTTAGCCCCACGCTTTGGGTTCCAGCACTTAGGATTCACCTGTGGTTGCAGGGTTGGCTCATCTGAGCATGCTCAGGTTATATGACCTTCAACCTGGGGATCCCCAGCAACCTAAAATCAACTGGCAGCTGTTACCTAAGATGTGAGCCAAGTTGGTCCGGTGCAGTTACATTTGCCATCCTCCATCTCCATCTCCGCCCCAATCTTCCTCAAGCCACATCCTGGTCCTGCATAACAGATGTGGTTTTACTGTGTTGGTTACAGCTTCCTACGGACCCCTCTACCAAATGCATGAAAGATGAACAGGAAGAGTTGACAAAGACAGGAAAGAGATAAGAGAGATAGCCCTAAGGACCAGCCAGCCAGCCCCTTGCTGTGCCTAGGGAATGGGGCCACTGTGGGTCACTCACATGGTCATTCCCCCCTGGAGTGACCCTGAGAAAGGGCTTAGAAGGAAGGGATGAGATTCTCCAATGCCACCACATGTCCCTAAGCTCCCCAGACCCAGATCTGTCCTGGTGGAGTATTCTGAGCCAAGTGGCCACCAAAGGCCAGGGGAAGCCTCCTTTGGACATCAATGGGTGGGAAGTAGAGAGGGGGTGAGAAGGAGCTTCAAACAACTGGAACAACTTCCTCTTCTCAAAGTTGTTTCTGGGACTCTGTGGGGATAGGCGAGAAAGGCCATCTGCTTTTGGTGGGCTCAGTTGAAGGGCCTGTCTGGGGACCAAACTGCATGACCCCTGGGTCCTAGAGCCTGTGACATCGGTTCTGGTGCATCTGGGAAGATCCCTGTGGGAAGCCGTGGCCGTGCCCTGGAGCCACTGGAAGGGTCCCCCATGGGAAGCCCTGTGGGCAGAGGGTGGTAGGTGGTGGGTGAGACAAGCCCCCAGGCAGCTAGAGCAGAGCCTAGCAGCAACATGGGGTTCCCCAAAGACAAGAGAAGCACTAGTCGCTTTCCCTAGGGGTGAGCCCACATCGTCTGCCATCACCAGTGTGCTGCGGGATCGCCCTGCGTCAGGTGGGGTGAGGGAATGTACAGCCCAGCAGGCAGAGCTGGGGCTCCTCTGCGGCCATGAGGTTCGGCTCCCCCTCGGCCCTCAGGGCCAGCATTGAAACTGAGATACAGCAGGGCTGGGCTAGTGGTCATTAAGATCCTGATGCTTCCCTGTCCAGGATGTGGCCAAGCTCTTGGGACATGCGGTCCTTAGTGGGGTGATGAATCTCTAGGCCTAGCTCCCGAGAGAGCCACTGACCGTGGCTGGAATCCTGGAATTGTACACATCATTGAGAGGTGGGCCTGGGTGAAGAGCACAGAGTCCATGCCTGGACTGGACACTCACCTTCCAGGGACAAGGGCAGGATGGTTAGAAGCCACTCTGCAGGCGTGTTCCTCCTCAGAAAAGTGAGCGTAGGACAGCTGTGGAGTGGTCATGAGGGGTGGTGTCACCTGCTGCCACATACAAAGGCCAGAGCACAACCCGACAGGGCCAGCACTCCATGGGCAGTACAGAGGGTTCTCAGCCCACTCTGCTCGGTGGGCTCCCTGGGGCCTCCAGGCTGACTTCCGGGGTCTTCTGCCCACTTGCCAGCACCGCCACCCAAGCTTTGGGTCCCTGCTCTCATCCTGTCACATGACATCACTGGCTGGATGACATCATTCCCCTCTTGAGCACAGAAATCACAGCGAATGTCGCAGGGCACCCATCTTCAGCCCTGTGTCCCAGAGGGGAAGCC
Source organism: Perodicticus potto (assembly GCA_963574655.1). Classification (NCBI taxonomy): domain Eukaryota; kingdom Metazoa; phylum Chordata; class Mammalia; order Primates; family Lorisidae; genus Perodicticus; species Perodicticus potto. Next base: position 19,315 of record CAUYRH010073285.1, read on the forward strand.
ACACGTCCCAATACAAAGGCCCGAGGCCTGGAGAAGCCAGCCCTGCATCCCAATGTTACTGTGGGTCACAGGAAAGAGGGTCCAGAGGGGACTGGCTCAGTGGTGAGGGTCACCACAAAGACTACCAGGGCCTTACAGAGGGGGAGTGGGATTTTCTGCTTCATGTTACCTCATTTAGAGTGAGGCATAAGAGTGAACCGTGTGAGGCTCTTGGCTTTTACAATGTCACCTTCCTCATCTCTGTCACAGTCCTGACATCCTGAATCACAAAGCTTTCTTTAAAACCCACAAGTACCAGTAAGTGGGTCCCAGCTGACTTGCCAGTGGGCATGCAGGTGCCCAGGCCAGCAGGGCTCAGCTCCACTGGTGTACGAGGCCAAAGCAGCCCACCCAGCCCCATCCTGTCCCAGGTAGGACCAGCCCCCGACAGGGACAGCAGTGGCGATGTGGGCCCTGCACCCCAACCGCCAACGAGCTGCCTGGGCGAGGAGGGAGAAGATGGAACACGACAGAGAACACCTTCCAGCCCAAGTCCACATGTGTGGGCTCCTGCAGGCACGGACACCCGCACACGTGAGAGCACTGGGGTGAGCTGGCTGAGTCCCCAGACAGAGGGAAGCTCATGGGCCCAGAGGACCCATGGCACACAGGAAGGCAGGTCCCGAGGCCAGCAAGCACAGAGTGCCTCACCTGGACGGTGACCACAAAGACGTACAGCCGTGTACGCTGCAAACCTGGGCCCCACGGTGAGAGCACGGGAGCTGAGCAGCGCTGCTGGCTCACGGGTAGGTGGGGCGGGGGCGGCTGCGTGGGAGGAGCCTCTGGGCAGCCTGGCCACTGCAGGAGTCATGGACTCCACGGGGACCAGAGATGCCAGCGTGCCTGCTCGTCACTCTTCCTCTAATCTCAGGCGAGCACACCAACAGCTGAGGATGAGCAGTAGATGAGATAACTTTTGGGCGGGCAGATTTCCATCATTGTGTGGGTTTTCATTGTTTGTAGCCTGGACTCACTAAGTGGTTTTGGACGTCTGGGTTTGTCTCTAAGTGTGTTTACTTGCAGATTCAAGTCAAGGCTAAACAAATGGCCTTAATTAAACATTTCATTTGATTCCATTCCCACAATCTTCTAGAAGCTTACTGCCAGAAGCAAAGCAAAACAAGAACACAGAAAAATCCCCAGGGAAAAATCGTGGTCAACTTTTCTTCTTGAAAAAGCTCATCCACAAACCCACATGTGAAAGAATGAATTCGGACCCCCCTACCTCACACCATGTACAAAAATCAACTTTAAAAGAACCAAAGACCCGAATGCAAGAGCTGAAGCTATTGGACTCTTCTACGGAAACATGGGGAGCACTTCGTGACATTGGACTGGCAGTGTATCTTGGATATGACGCCAAAAGCCCAAGCAACAGAAGAGAAAACCGATAAGTGGGACCACATTACAATTAAAAACTTGCGTGCATCAGGGCCTTTTCACAGAGTGAAAAGGCAACCATGGAAGGGAGAAAACAGTCCCAATCATGTATCTGCCAAGAGGTTAACATGCAGAGCCTAACTTGGAAAATGGGCAAAGGACCTGAATGGACAATTTCCAGAGAAGAATTAAAAATAGCTAAAAACCCCACAGAAAAGATGCCTAACCTTATTGATCATTAGTGGGATGCAAATCAAAACCACAGCGAGAAACTACTTCATACCCATTAGCATAGCAAGTATTAAAACCAACAAGTGCTGGAGTGGATGTGAAGGGGCTAGAACCTTCCTGCACTGTTAGTGGAATGTAAAGTTGGCAGCCACTATGGAAAACTTATGGTGGTTCCTCAAAAATAGAATTTCTATATGACCCAGCACTTTCACTTCTGGGTCTATACACCAAAGAATTGAAAGCAGAAACTCAAACGGATATTTGCATAGTCACATTCACAGCAGCGTTATTCACAATAGCCACAAAGCCACCCAAGTGTCCATTGACGGGTGAATGGATACACCAAACGTGGCTCAGACACGCAATGGGATACCAGTCAGCCTCAAAAGGAAGGAAATCCTGACGCATGCTACAGCGTGGGCGAGCCTTTAGGACACAAGTCAGTGAAATAAGTCAGTTACGAAAGAACAAATCCTATACGAGTCCACTTCTAGGACATCCCCAGAGTAGCCAGATTCATAGAGATAGACAGTAGAGTGGCAGGGAACAGGGGGAGTTAGTGTTTAATGGGGACAGAGCTTCTGTTTTATAAGATGAAAGTTTTGATGTTTGTTGGTGACAGGAGCATAAGGTGAGTGTACTTAATGCTGCTGAACTCTACTTTAAAATGATTAGAAAGGTAAATTTCCTGTTAGGTATATTTTTCTACAACCCAAAAACTAAATTCTAAAGATAATTACAAATATATATTTCTGATAAAAATGTTAAATTCTTGGCTTGGTACCCACAGCACCAGCCACATACACTGAGGCCAGTGGGTTCAAACACAGTCCGGGCCAGCTAAAAAACAACCATGACAGTTGCAACAAAAACTACCTGGGCGTTGTAGCAGACACCTGTAGTCCCAGCTACTTTGGAGGCTGAGAAAAGAGAATCTCTTAAGCCCAAGAGTTGGAGGTTGCTGTGAGTTGCGACGCCACAGCACTCTACGATGGGCAACATAGTGAGACTTTGTCTCAAAAAAAAAAAAATTGTTAAATTCTTTATAGACATATCAAAGTTAGTATTAAAATATAAGGTATTGAAACAAACCAAAAATTTAATAAGAACACTTTGTCTTGGTTTTTTGTTTGTTGGGCTTTTTAGTTTTACTGAGACAGGGCCTTGCTCTGTGGACTAAGCTGGAGTGCAGTAGTGTCACCATAGCTCACTACAGCCTCCAACTCGTGGGCTCAAGTGATCCTCGTTACTGTCTCTCAAGTAGCTGGGACTCACAGGCACCTGCCACCATGCCTGGCTAATATTTCTATTTATAAAAGACATGGGGGTCTCACTTTTGCTCATGCTGGTCTCAAACTCCTGAGTGATTCTCTTGCTTTGGCCTCCCAGAGTTCTGGGATTACAGGTGTGAGCTACCATACCTGGCCCTGTATTTGTTTTTTTTTCTGGTTATTTTTTTTTTTTTTTAGACAGAGTTGCACTTTGTCACCCTGGGTAGAGTGCCATGGCATCATAGCTCACAGTAAACTCAAACTCTCAAGTTCAAGTGATTCACTTGTCTCAGCCTCCTGAGTAGCTGGGACTACAGGCACCCACCACAACGTCCACCTATTTTTTAAGAGACAGGATCTTGCTCTTGGTCAGGCTGGTCTTGAACTCATGAGCTAAAGCAATCCGCCCACCTTGGCCTCCCAAAGTGCTAGGTTTACAGGCATGAGCCACTATGCCCAGCCCTTAACAGTTATTTTTTAAGTTAAGTTTAGGAATAACCTATTATTTCTGTTAGAGTTGTAACTTTAAGCTAAGAGATGTTAAGTAATTTAAGTTTATATCATTAGAATGTTTAAGTAAACTTGATTTGTTATAAGCTTAATTTATTAGAGTAAAAAGAGTAATTTAGAGTCCTTTCTCCCCCATAAGATCCAGCCAGTGGCTGAAGAGCACAAACGCGCACCCTACATCACCCACCCATGGCACCTGGCTCTCCCTGTGTGTGCACACCTTGCACATGACCCACATTCATTCTGACACCCACCGGGATTTTGGCAGTAGCAGCAGCAGACAGACCACGTGCAGATGCACCATAGTGGCCACCAGAGCCTGGTCAGCCTGCTATAGAGGCAGATGGGACCAAAGCACAAATGAGACTGCTACTCACTGCTACCCCCTGAGCAGGGGTCACTTTAACCCCAAAGCCCAGAGTTAAAGAAGAAAAAAGAGAAGGAGGAAAAAGAGAGAAGAAAGTAGAGGCAGAAAAAAAGAAGAAATGACTAATGAGGAGAAACCAGCAAAAAAACTCCGGCAACAGAATGGATTGACTTCCCCAAGGGATCATAATGGAACTACTACAGAAGATTCCAACTATAAAGAAATTGTGGAAATGACAAAAATGGAATTCAGATTATGGATAGCAAATATGATGAAGGGAATCAAAGGGAAAGTGGAAAACCAGCAAAGGAAGTCCAAAAACTATTCCAAGAAATGAATAAAATTGAAGATTAAGTGACCAAAGATGTAGACAAAATTAGAAAGGATGTAACAGAGCTTAAAGAATTGAAGGAGGAACTCAGGGACTTTCAAAATATAGTAGAACATTCAAGAATAGATTAAACCATAGAGAAGAAAGAGTCTTAGAGCGCAAAGATAATGCTCTTAAGGTAACCCAGTCATTTAAAAAGTCAGAAAACAAGAGAGTAAAAGCAGAGCAACTGCTTAGAGAATTATGGAACTACATGAAGTATACAAACATGAATTATAGTATCATTGAAGGAGAAAAGAGTCCCAAAAGCATAGAAGCTCTAGTTGATGATACTATAGCTGAAAATTTCCCAAGCATCGCCAAAGTTTCAGACATATACATACTAGATGGATGTCAAACCCCAAGACGACTCAATTCAAATAGAATATCTTCTAGACATACTGTAATTAATCTGACCAAAGTCAAAATGAAAGAGAAAATTCTGCGAGCAGCCAGGCATAAGCAGCACCTGGCCTACAAGGATAAATCCATCAACTTAACAGATTTCTCAGCAGATACTTTACAAACCATAAGGATTGGGCAACTGCCTTCTCGAACAAAGCAACTACCAACCTAAGATTTTGTATACTGCAAAACTAAGTTTCCTATCTGATGGAGAAATCAAATCTTTTAATGACAAGCAAACATTGAAGAAATTTGCCACTACATTACCTGCTTTGCAAGAAGTACTCAGGTTTGAACTATACACAGACCAACATAATGTATCCTCATCAAAGTAAAGACACCTGGTGACTAAAAGACAAGGCCTAGCTACCACAATAGCCCAAGTGATAAAACAAGGCAGCAGAGCCCTACACAAGATGAACAGAAATCCATCCTACTTACCAATTCTCTCAATAACTGTGAACAACTTTAATTCCCCACTGAAGACCTATAGGCTGGCTGACTGGATAAAATAATACAAAATATATGTTGTCTTCAGGAAATACATCTAACTCCCCAGGACAAATCAAGACACAGGGTAAAGGGTTGGAAAACAATATTTCATGCAAATGGAAATCAAAGGAAAGCAGGAGTTGCAGTTCTTATTGCAGATATAATTGACTTTAAAGCAGGGGTCCTCAAACTTTTTAAACAGGTGGCCGGTTCACTGTCCCTCAGACTGTTGGTGGGCCAGACTATAGTTTTTAAAAAAAACTATGAACAAATTCCTATGCACACTGCACATATCTCATTTTGAAGTAAAAAAACAAAACGGGAACAAATACAATATTTAAAATGAAGAACAAATAAAGTTAAACCAACAAACTCACCAGTATTTCAATGGGAACTATGGGCCTGCTTTTGGCTAATGAAATGGTCAATGTCCGGTTCCATATTTGTTACTGCTAGTCGTAACAAGTGATGCAAGTGTGCATCAATTAGTCTAGATTTGGTTAGAGATTTCAGAGGTTTCATTCTGGAAAATGTCTGTTCACAGACATAAGTGCTGCCAAA
>CAUYRH010073288.1:0-80950 GCA_963574655.1 Perodicticus potto
GTGGTGGGCGCCTGTAGTCCCAGCTACTTGGGAGGCAGAGGCAGGAGACTCACTTGAGCCCAGGAATTGGAGGTTGCTGTGAGCTGTGATGCCACAGCACTCTATCCAGGGTGACAGCTTGAGGCTCTGTCTCAAAAAAAAAAACCAAAAAGAATTATAAAAAAAAGACTACACTTACCGTGCTTTGAACTTATTTTGAAAATAATTTAATTTAATGATCTTTAAAATTTTTCATGGCACACCAGTTGAAAATCACTGCTTTAACCACTGTCATTGCAGCATACTAATCATAAAATTTAATTGCTGCTCAAACACTTAGCCACCCATCACCCATCCTCAGGATATCATCCACTCCCCCAGTCTCCTCTCTGCATAGATATTTTGAGGATTGGATGGAGACATTCAGTGGATTGTGAAACATTATCAAAATGCAAATAAATTTTCACTGTTATAGATCCCTTCTATTGAACCTAAGGATCACTAGTGTACTAGTGGATAGCGCCTCTGTGTGTGCTGCGTGTCCTCTACATTCACCAGGCCAGGCATGGATGTCATTCTTTGTGAATGAATTATTTGCACTGTGCAGTGTCGGGGCAGTGTCTGCTATTTGGTGTTTGGAAGTTCTCTGGTCTTGATTGACGTCTTAGCATCTTAGCCTGTTCCTGAAACAGTTTCAGTAACTCCTTTGGGATTATTCCCTACTGGTTTTACTCTTCTCAGACAATCTAGCCAGCACGCCACTTTCTGCAGAGAGTATGGTTGAATTTTCTATCAACTCACGTCTTCTTCTTTCCCTGATCAGCTAACCAAAAAACATTTCTCTAATTATGAAGGTGTGAGGTTGATTGCAATTAGGGTTTATTTATAGTAATGCTTATAACTCTTTTTTGCAGGGGGGGGAATTTGTATTGGTTTATAGAAATAGCATTGGTTAGTGACAGGCTGTACATTGTTGAACTATAGGATGTATGGCACTTTTCTTTTTTTTAATTTTTTTGCTTTCAACTCTTATTTTTGTCTTTCTGTTAACTCATCACAATGACAAATTCAACTCTTTTCTACCAAGGTAGGCCACTCGCATCCTGCTAGGTGAGACGCTGTCTGTCTCTCTTGTATTATTTAGGATAGCTGTCTTAGTTTGGTTGTTGCTGCTGTGACAGAATACTTGACATGGTGTAATTTATAATGAACAGAAATTTATTGGCTCACATTTCTGGAAGCTGAGAACTCTAAGATCGAGAGGCTGCTGTCTGGCAAGGGCCTTCTTGCTGTGTCATCCCATGGTGGATGGCATCCCATGAGGGAAGGGCAAAAAGAGGGCAAGGGAGAAAAAGAGAGTGAGAAGCACAATGGGAATGAACTCATGTTTTTATAAAGAACCACTTTTGCAATAACAGCATTAATCCATTCATGAGGGCAGAGCCCTCATGGGGTAGTCGCCTCTTAAAGGTCCCATCTCTTAATGTTGTTATAATGGTTAATTAAATTTCAACGTGAGTTTGAGAAGGGACAAACATTCAAACCATAGTAATAGCCTCTCACATGGTTTTTCCCTCAAGCCATTTTATTTTATTGTGATATCATCAAGATGGAAAGAATTGCTGTTGAGGTGTGATAAATCTTGACCAGATTGCACTGTGGGAAAAAGATGCCGCAACCCAGATCAGCTTCCAAAGGTGTGTTCTCAGGACACAAGCAAATAATTGAGGAAGTTGTCAAATAATTTTTTTTAAAATGTCACCATCAGGTGATACAAATGCCCAATATGATATAAAAAGTTTCAAGAATTTCTGTAGTCAAGATATCTCCCTTCGGGCTTGGCGCCCGTAGCACAGTGGTTATGGAGCCAGCCACATACACCGAGGGTGGCAGGTTCAAACCCGGCCTGGGCCAGCTAAACAACAATGACAACTGTAACAAAAAATAGCTGGGCATTGTGGCGGGTGCCTATAATCCCAGCTACTTGGGAGGCAGAGGCCAGAGAATCACTTAAGCCCAAGAGTTTGAGGTTGTTGTGAGCTGTGATGCCACAGCACTCTACTAAGGGCAACATAGTGAGATTCTGTCTCAACAAAAAAAAGAAAGACGTTTCCCTTCGTTTAACAAATGTTGTTGAACACCAGGCACTATTCTCGGTGCGGAGGATGTGGGCACTAATAAGACAGCAGTTCCTGATCTTAAAGAGCTTTCATTCTACTTGTTTCAACTGTGATTCATGGTGCTAAAGTTCAAGTTCTATTGAGATACTTTCACAGCTCTTGGTTCTGTGGTCAATTAGCTGCTTGGATAAAGGAATCTGGAGAGAGGAATTCAGAGAGATCAAGGCCGGAGATAAAATTTGGGAATTGTGGCGTGTAGATTTAAGACCATGAGTCTGAGGCCAGTAAGGAGACTGTGTTAGAGAAGAAATGGAGAGTAAGCTAGAGCTCTGGGTCTACCAACCTTCCTTCTGAGGAGAGGAGAAACCAGGTGAGGGAGCCTGAGGAAGCTGAGGAAGGAAGGCAGAAGCGAGCGGGAGCACATGGAGGCCGAGAAGGGGAGAGGAGGAAGCTGGTCATGCTGTTCAACCCAGAGCACTCAGCTCTCCCCCCGGTCTCTCTGTGGGTTTTGTGCTGTGTAAACATCCTCCAAGAATTCGGTATGCTTTCAGCCAGGAGAATTGGGATGGAATCTACATTATCACCATACTCCTCTCAGAGAAGAAGCCCATATGCAGGGTCCATGCCAGGCTGGGCACTGGGCGCTTCAGATAGAGACTTACCGTTGTCACCAGAGAGGAGGAACAGACTAGCACTGCTCCGAGTTGTAGGTTAAGTCTACTTAGAAAACAAATGTGCACCTGAATTTCGAAATAACAGCAGCAACGATTTAAGATTCAGCAGCGTATGTGCCTTCACTGTCTCACGCTGTCACAATGAGCATCTATCAACGTCGTAAAGCACGCACATAGAGCACAATGCCAGGGGCAAGAGAGCGAACAGAGGTGAATACGCTGTGAGTCCAGCATCACAGAGCTTATGTAACCCCCCTCGAAGGATGAGAACATATTCAAAGGTTGAAAGTGCTGACAGGGTAGACACTAGAACTGAAGTTGTCTTTGATCCTGTCAACTCACCTAACCCAGGGAAAGACGGTGGAGTGTGAGACTAAAGGGCTCCGGGAGGAAGGCTGCTGGCTTCTGAGGTGGCAGAGTGGGCAGGCGGAGCCACATTCATGGCCATTCCGGAAGGAAACCAGCCCTTGCCCACCTGGAGCCTCGGAGGTAGCTAACGACGGGGACTGTGTGCAGATTAGACCCAACAGTCGCGTCAGACACAGGTGATGGTCACCCTGACCAGAGCGATGAGCTGGGCAACAATATGGCTCAGTGGCATTGCCAGGGCAGTGACGGAACAGCAGGTGCAGTTCTTAGACAGGTGAGTGATCTGCCTGCCCGTAGAAGACAGCCAGCCAGAGAGGGAGATTTACCTGCAGAACAGATGAATGATGAAACACAACCAAAGAGGATGAGGGAAACTGAGTCAGCTCAGGCGAGGAAGACCCACAAAAAAGAAGAAAGCAAGCTTGGATGGGAAGCCCCCTTCACTTTCCCTCCCCACAGAAAAAACCCCACTTTCCCCCCCTCTGTACTGAGCACTTGCTGTGGAGACTCAGCACAGCACCCAGGAGTTCCTGCTGGGACACAGGCAAGCAGACAGATGATTCCAGAAAACTAGTAAGCAAGATAGAGAGAGGGCGGGAGGGACGGTAGCTTTCTAGACTAATGAACACCTGGGCTGAGTTATTATGAAAGAGAAGTCAGAGATATTTAGGCAAATAGGAGTGGACACCTCAGCCTGGGGACAGGAGGTGGCCGGGAAGGAGGATGCTGGGGAGGATTCTGATTTGCCCAGTTTGGGTCACACACAATCCACGAGCCTGAACCTGGGTTCCAGGAAGGGTCCTCTGATGGGCTGAGCTGCTTGAAGAGCTAGCCCACCCTGGGTGAGGAGGATGGGGCCCACCTGAACCACCGGTGTTGGCAGACAGTTCCCAAGAAGGAGTCCAGGACAGACGAAGCAGCAGCTGAAAAGTACAAGCAGAAAAGGTTCAAAGGGACAGGTGAAGGAAGAGGCATGTGGAGTGGGGGCTGATGGGGGCCACTCAGCACACAGGTAGATGGCACAATGTCTGCCCACTTCTGTCACTTTCCTCAGAGGGGCTCAGCTGCAGACAAGGCTGATGATTGAACCCACTTTGCTTAGTGCGAATGCCAAGGGGAACAGAGAGGAAGGCAGGACCCCCGAGATGACAGGCAAGATGGAGTTGAAGGGAGGTGGAAATCAATCTTGGTTGGCTCAGACAGTCCTGGATTGTGCTTGTTAATTATGTCTGTACCCTTGTCACTCTCAGAAGTATCCTAGTTTGGATGATAAATTATACGGCCGCCCTAGGTTTAAATGATAGACCATCTAGTCGGGCTTGGAAAGTAAAGCCAGGAAAGGAAAGAGGATGGGGAATAGAGACCTGAAAGGGAGGATGTGGGCTGAGAGTGGGGTGGTAGGTGAATTAAAGGTTTCAGATGTCAGAAGTGACCACAGTGTCCAGGGGCCAGGGGCAGAATCAGAGGCTGGCACTTCATTTCTGGATGTCTGTATTCTTCAAGATGATGACAGGGCACAAGGTGAAGAAAAGAACTGAGTAGATGTTGAGCCAGAACAGAGGCTCAAGGCAGCATCCAAGTGCACAGGGGCTCGGCCTGGTGGGGTAGGCCTGGGGGCCTCCCATTTGCTAGGTGCTCAGAGTGTGCCCAACACTATGCTTCACAGTCCACGGCTGTAGGGACTTTGCTGTATCCTCTGTGCTTGGCAAAATATCTGGGGCAGTGTGAGCTCAGTAAATATGTGCTGAACGAATGAAGGAAATGCTTTGTCTCTGGATGGGTTCTAATGCCTCCGTTTCATGGATGAGGAAGTCAGCCTCGAGGCATTCATTAACTTGTCAGTTTCCTGCAAGTAGTAAATGGCAAAGAGAGAAGTCAAACTTAGATCCGTCTTACTCCATAGGCTGCATGTTGATCACTACAACATATTAGTTTGCATGGTCGAAATGAGACACACAATAATTTGTTATTTGTTCGTTTGTGTGTGTCCAAATTATAAAACTTGGCTCAAGTACTGAAATAACTCTAGCTGAACCCACAGAAGCTTCTGCTGGGCGGATGGTCACCAAAGAGGCTCACCATCTATAGATGGTCCCTTATTAACAAAAGCAATCAGGAAAATGAAACCAATATAATTTGCTATAATCTGAAGCCACCTCTCTGAGAGTCTCACAACAAAGCACTCTGGAAACACAGATAAGTGAGGTTGGAAAGAGAAGTAAAGAGAGGATGTTAGAAAGAACTGTAGAGACAGTTATAGGACTAGAAGGGTGTGAGGATGTGGCAGAGGCCCCCGTTTGGGTCCCTGGGCCTCTAACTGATGCAGACTAACGCCAGCTAGGAGTGGGACAACCCTGATCCCCAAGGTTGCCAAGAAGCTCTGTGAAAGGGCAAGGGCATGGGAGGCACATGATAAATTCACAAGATTCTTATTTTGCTCTCACGGTTCATAAAGGGAGCTATACTTAGCTTAGAGCCCAAGAAGTCAATAGTAAACCATAAGAGAGAAATGAAATGTTCTGTTTCAGACCTGCACACCTGCCCCGGTGGAGCGCGCACCCTACAAGGGAGAAGTCATCACAGTGGGAAGAGAAGACTCCACAGCGGAGACTTGGAAGCAGGCCCGCCCCTGAGCTGGGTGCTGTCGGTAAGGGTCAGTGGGCAAAGACAGTATTCCTGCTTGAAAGCACATAAAATTAGCATCTCTTTCTTCAAAAGGGTTGGAAAGAGCAAGGTCAAAAGCTTCAAAGTGATATAAGACTCCAGGTCATTGAGGCCACAGGAACACTGATAAAAGAATCGTTGACACGGAACATTTAGATGAGCCTTCCAGATTGAAGATGACCTTGGACTAACTAGAGGTTCACTCTCCAAGATGTTAGGAAACATTCCACAGAGCCCTAAAGAATCAACTATAAGTGAATTGCAGTAGGCTGGGAACATACAGAGGGAACTGTCATTGTACTACTTAAGATGGGAATATAAATTCATGGTCAAAACTTATAAACTGATTGGGACTTTATTTGGAAAGTGAATCTTCATACAGTAAAGGCAACTATGTTCTAGAATTTAGGATGAATGAAAAATGGATCAAATGTTGCCTTGGGAGGTATAAAAACATATCAGGAAAATTGTTGGTATTTGATATACTTCATATTTGGAATGATATTATATGCATGGTCTTTTTTTTTTTTTTTTTTGAGACAGACTCTCACTGTGTCACCCTCTGTAGAGTGCATGGCATCACAGCTCACAGCAACCTCAAACTCTTAGGCTTAAGTGATTCACTTGCCTCAGCCTCCCAAGTAGCTGGGACTACAGGTGCCCTCCACAATGCCCAGCTATTTTGTTGTTGTTGTTGTTGTCGTTGTATAGCAGGCCCAGGCCAGGTTAGAACCCAACAGCCCTGGTGCATGTGGCTGGCGCCCTAACCACTGAGCTATGAGCGCTAAGCCCACATGGTCATTTTTGCAAAAATATTTGAGCACACCAATAGTTTTCTCTCAGTCTGTCAACATGCAGATCTTTCATTCTTGAAGTACCTATTATCATCATCCTTGTCAATTTTCTCTTCTTCAACTGTTTTCTGGTCCTGCTCTGCCCGGACCTGTATTTGACCGTGGCTTTGCTGTGATCTCTCTAACGTCACTTCAACTGACTTCATGAAATCTACATGTTTTGCCATATTTATAATTACATTAGCTGTAGTTTTCTTTTTTACTGGGTGCTATGTTTTCAGACATTTCAACATGTAGCAATCTGCACAAGACTGAGAGCAGAGGTCGCCCTGATGAGCAGAGGTCGCACCAGGATAGAAGTTTGTGTTAATTAAGGTCACTGTTTGACAAAGGACTGATTTTACACATGCTTAGGCATTGCACATTTTCACAGTTTGACAACCTGTGCTTCCCTACAAAAATCCGGTGACTGTGGGGATTTGGATCACGAGTACTTGAATAACAAAGCCTCTGTCCAGATGTGCTGTCCTCTTGTTGTTGAATGTTGTCCGTCTTTAACAATGCTATCTAGCCCGACGGTGCCACCTTTTTGTAATTTCCAGACTACTGGAATTATTCCTCTAATCTGGGAAGATTTTGTTAAAAATTCAGAGGAAGATTAACAAGAATTGCTACTGAATGCTATAACATGCTATTAACGATATTTATAAGAGAAGGATTAGTATTTACTTTGATTACAGCATTTCTCCAGGGAGAGGCTTAAATTCAGCATCTCTTTGTGAAGGAGAATGTTCTGATGAGTCCCTTTCATTCTCTTCAAAGGTAGAATCAGAGGAAAGGACACTGCTGTCCCCTTCACAGACAAACGTCGTCAACCCGTGGTGAAGCAGGCCTTATTTCAACTCCCCGAGATCCTTTAGAAAAAAAATCATCGCTGCTGGCCTCTTTGATTTTCTTTCAGAAGCAATTGCTGTCTTTCTCACTGTGCCTTTGTTGCTGTGTAAGATTGAAGATATAAATTGATATTACTGGGATGGAAAGTCTGTGTGAAAATTCATTGATGATCCTTAAAAATGTCATTTTTGGTTGTACTAGATTTCTTACTTTGAATTTTTTAAAAAATCACTTTTCTTTTGTTGTTGCAGTTTTGGCCGGGGCCAGGTTCGAACCTGCCACCCTTAGCATATGGGACCAGAGCCCCACTCCCTGAGCCACAGGCACCACCCAAAATCACTTTCTTGTTTACAGATTTTTGGGGGGAGAGGGAAATAGCTACATTTGTTTAAAAATAGCTCTGTGATTTTACTTTTTTCATAATTAATAAACACTGAGATCTTCATTTTATCTAAGAAGACGTATGTGACTATTTGTGTCTCTTTCAAGCTAGTTCAAACTAGGGGGATTGGGAGTTTGGGATGTTGGTTTTGATTCAAGAACATGATTTCTCCTGGGCAATGTCTGCTTTAGCAACTCTTGGAAAGCAGGTCCTTCAGCAAACCCCACCTAATCCAATCAGATGCTCAAGCTTAGACTAAGTCCACGGCAAATTATCCAATCACCATGATGAATATGGGATTTGAGGGATTCAATGGAATAGGCACGGCTCAAGATGCTGTGTTAATAATACCTTCTTCCCCTGCTCTTTCCAGTCTGTGTCGTGATCCTTCTGTGTGCAGAGAAGCCGTGCTTCTTCCAGGGTAGGTCAGTCAAGAGGGATTGTAACACGCGGATTAAAATCAGGGCAACTACGCTCTCCCTGCGGGCGCATCTGCCCCATACTCGCGAGGGTCAGGGGTCTATTTGCACATTTAGTAAAGGGCACAGAAATCCACTTTACTCAATTATCACTTGTTTTGAGCACACAGAAGAAGGCATGGTGAGCTGCCCCTGAAGAGCCTTCCGGTTCCATCAAACCACAGCTCCTTTTTTCTCAGATGAAGAGACGTTTCAGGGCGTTTTGTTGTTTTTCTCCTCCGCTTTGGTTGACAATGGACACTTCACCATAGGACTACTAAAGACTCTGAAAAGAAACACTGAAATTGCTTTCTCACTTAGGAAACAGTTCCCACTCATCCTTTGGTATTCCGCTGAAACACCGTGCCTGCTCAGAAGCACTCCCAGATCCAAAGGTAGGCCACACTTCCACGCTCCTCCATAGGTGGCCTCGCATGCACTCCGTAACAGCCCCTCACCTCACTGCCTGTCATTACCTGCTTTACTCGTCTGTCTCCTCCAGGAAACCGAAGCTCCCTTGGGGTAGGGCCTGTCTGGTTCACTATTATTTCTCCAGCACCTTGCAGAGTGCCCGGCCATCAATGAGCATTCAATGGATCTTTATTAATTTTTAAATAAAGGGGGGTGACTTCAATCTCAGCTTCTTGGGAGGCTAAGGTGGGAGGACCACTTGAGTCCAGGAGATCAAGACCAGCCTGGGCAACATAGTATGTCTTGGCTCCTAAAATATATAAATAAATAATGAAGCAGGAAGCGAAGGTGTTCCTGGTAATTTCTCAAATTGGTATAGATGAAGTTAGAATTCTCAGGAATAGGGAGAATAAACTTTCTGTAGTATTTTAGCATAAGTCCACTTAAAAGAGAGTACAAATTCACTGTTTATTTCATAGATCTTTGGGGGAGAATGATACAGGATTTTATAGGAACTAAGTCATTTGAAATGAATGTGGGACTCCCTCTGTTGCTTTTATCCAGTTTTGCCACCAACGTTTTTGTAGGAACGTAGTTCTAAATAATAATATAGGACAGTGGAAATACATGATTCAAGCTATTAATATTTAATACTATATTTTTCAAGATTGCCTCTGGTATACAAAAAAACCTCTTTGCCATGAAGCAATTGGATTTTAAAGTCTGGACAAGAATAGATGGAATACGTAATGTTCTTAAGTCACCCCCCATCACCTACTTCCTCCCCTGGGTAGCCTGATGTTTGGGGGGGTAGTAAACTGTATCCTCTACACTGGGAAACCCCTACCAGGCATTGAGCAAGTTTTAAAATTAAAATATACTATGAGATTATCAAAACATACAAATAGCATAAAAATTAATGTAATCCCACCTGTGGACCTACCACCTGGGATAAGAAATAAAACTTCACCAACCCAGGTGACGTTCCTCTCCCTGTGATTCCCCACCCCCACCCCCGGTAACCAGTGTCCTGATGTGGTGTTTTATTTCTGTTTACATCTTTTATACTTTTGCTATATATGTAGAGATCCCTAAGCATCGTTTTATACATGGTTAAATCTTAGAAATCAATATATGTATTTATATATCAATGTAAATCTTATAAAAGCACTACTTCTGCCTTTTTATAGTCAATGTATTTTGGATGTTATTTCTTTTGCTAGGTCTACCTCTAGTTGTTGATTTTATCGCTACATAGTGTTCCATTGTATAACCATACCACAATCTATTTAGCTGTTCTGTTGTTTAACAGACATTTAGGCTTTTCCCATCATCTTGCTGTTATAAGCTGCACTGCCACAGGTGTTTTTTGCAGTTTCCTTGTGTGCTGCCTTCAGTACAGAGGACTGGAACTGTTGGGTCCGAAGGTGGGTACATTGTCCCCTTACTTAGATGTTGGCAAATTGCTGTCCAAAGTGGCAAGTGACACCCTCAGTAACAGAGCGTTGGGTTTCTGATGGTCCACATTTTCATCAATGGTGGACATTGTCCAGCGTACTAATTCGGCCAGTCTGATCCACTTTAAAGATATTTTATTGGAGTTTAAATTTGCATTTTCCTGAGTGCTGATGAGGTTGAGCTCCTTTTCATTGTGCAGTTTCATTGACCTGACTAAGCCTCTCTTTTTTCATATCCAAGAGGAGAATAATGGTATCTTCCCGATACACAGCGATGCTGTGAGGATTGCGGAGCCCAGACTGCACGGGCAGCAAATGCTGGCTGTGCTCACTGTGTTAATGATGTAGGATAAGTTAAGAAATGATGCGCTGCCATGGACTGCCAAAGCCCCGACGATTCTTCCCTTTCTGTGGAGAAGCTCACTGCGCTTGCAAATGCCAGCTCCTTTGGCAGCTACAGAAGCGTGGAAGCCAATGACGGGAGGTGGAGTGAGCTCAGCAGTGGTTCTCAACCTTCCTAATGCCACGACCCTTTAATACAGTTATGTGGTGGTGACCCCCAACCATAAAATTACTTTTGTTGCTACTTCATAACTGTAATTTTGCTACTGTTATGAATCATAATGTAAATATCTGATATGCAGGAGACCCCCAAAAGGGTCGCAACCCATAGGTTGAGAACCGCTGGCATAGGGTGAGAGCAACATGGAGCAGGCCTGGAGAGGGTCAGGGCATTGTGGCTGGGGCACGCACTGAACAATAGGAGATGGATGGAGCCTGGCTCTCCGTGACACCCTCAGGGGCAGCAGGCCAGCGTCGAGGCCAGCGACGGCTGAGACTTCTCCTGTCGCTTCCTTTCTCATAGCACTCAGCATCGTGTAAGGGAATACCTGAGAGCTTATCACAGGCTTTAAAATAAGAAAAGCTGGATTTGAACCAGTTGAGGGAAACACATGAGCTTCCTGAGCCTCAGCTTTTCTATTGGTAAAGTAGGAATAATTAATAAGACCTCCTCGGCACAGGATGGTTGCCAGGATTAACTGAGATGGAACATGTATAGCTGGCTTTCCATCAGTGGTACATCAGCCCCTTACCTGGTCTCCCCAACAATGCCTTTCACTCTCTTCCTTCACATCTACCCTGTATCAATCCCCCTAAGGGCACAGATATATTAACTAGATTTATTTTTGTCAAAACCACTTACTCCCTTTACTTCTTTTTGGAGAGTATCTGTGGACAAGTTTAAGAAAAAGCACACTGGGTCCATCATTTATTAAACATCTATTGTTTATAGGACATGGAAGCAAAGCCCTTAGTTTGGCTGCCACCGTCCCTCAAATGCCTTGCACAAGGAGTGGCATGGAGCAGTGCCCAGCAAAGCCTCACTGATGGAAGGAATTAATCTTGGGAGGAGGAGATGATGAAAGGAGAAGGGGAGAGAAGTAATTCATGCATGATAAGCAACGCTACAACAAACCCTTCTCTCTGTTCAAGGGTCAGAACTGCATTTGTCTTAAAAGCAATGGTATTTTTAAAACTATACTTGGCACCATGGAGTGACTGGCAGTCTCTGTGGGCCGCAGTGAGCTTGGGCAACCAGCAGTGAAGAAAGGACACGGTCCCAGGGCTTTCCCAGAAGTGCTTCCCCGCCTTAGTGTAGGATGTAGTCTCCACAAGGACAGAGGATCGTTGACTCTTTCTTTAATAAACCTGTAAATGTGCTCAGTGGAGTCCATGATAACATTTATTAGGCCCTTATTAGGTGTCTGGACCAGTTACCATTTAGTTTCCTCTGCAGCCTTGTGAGAGAGATACTCTTACTGTTTTTATATGACAGGTGAGAAAACAAAGGCTGAGAGAGGTTTAGTGATTGCCCAAAGACACTCAGCTGGTGATAGGGTCACCCGGGATGTGAATCCTGGTCCACCTGACTCCACGTGATCCTTGTAATGTCTCTCTCAAGCAAGACTCTGGGAAGAACCCACTCCCAAAGTATGTACAGTTGCCCAAATAGCCTTAAAGCGCAGAAGAAAAGAACAGTAGCTGACGGTCACTAAACACTTACCTAATAAGGCCCCAAGTACTTTATAGTGTTAGTTCACAGCACCTTTCCAACAACACCATGAGGGGAAACTGTGATCATCCTCGCTCTGTACATGGCGAAACTGAGGCACAGAGAAGTCCATTAGCTGTAACTGACACCAGATGTTGTCACCTGATGACCTGGAAGGGAGATTCCAAGGTGTTTTGAAGTAAACAGAGTTTCCAAACCCCCCAAACAGCACTGGGGAGAGTGTGTCTTATCGTCTCTATGGTCCTGCTGGATACTTTCTCCAACCAGTAATACTTAAAAAGGAGCATAATAAATGATTCTCTGAAATTAATGGCAGTTATCATGGAATTAGACTTGATTCCTTACAAGAAATATAATATTCAGGTAAAAATAATTCTCTTGGAGCAGACTGAAAGTTGGGTTTTCTTTCTTTCATGCATTTCATTTAAGAAAATTGAATGCAGATTTGAGGTTTTTCCTCTTGAGCCTGAGGCCAAGAGCACAAGTGGGACACAGAGGCTGGCAGGTGGGGCAATGGGAGGAATCAGGGTTCTACAGCCTCTGCGTGGGCTGCTCCTCCAGGTAGGGACACTGTACTGCCGAGCAAGCATCACCAACCAGTGGGAGCATCAGTTAGGCTTGGCCATTCCTGGGCCCTCTTGTACTCATTCACACCTATTGCCAGGGGCACCTCCCATAACAAGGAGGGGGCTTGACCCCATAACCCAGTGTTAGTCCCAGCTCTGCAGCATTTGCTTCTGTGGCTCATGCAAGTCATAGCTCTGCTCTAAGCTTCCATAGCAAGAGGTGTGGCTGGCTGTGTAGAGAAGCACACAAGAGCACAGAGTCTGGAATCACATAGACTGGGTTGAAAACTTCTGTCACTTACCACCTTTGTATTTAGGCAAATTAAACTCTTCTAGCATCACACGTCTCACATCTCATTTGTAAATGAGGGAATAATAGTACCCCCTAGGGTTTGAAGGAGAATTAAAAGGGATAAGGCATAAGCAGCTAACACTGCACTGAGCACAAAGCCAAACCTCAATCAGTGACGGCTGCTATGATTTCCTAACTTTGCTGCTTTATTGTTTCATGCAGCAGAATGAAACCATTCAATGTCATCTTAGAAATTTTCAGTGTCCTCTGAGTCACAGTTGATGGCCATTGTTACTCAATAGTAATTACAAAACAAAAACTAAAACTGAAAGACAGCACAAACCCTTCTGCCAAAGGTTTCCTTAGTGCTCAACTATTATCTTCCTATTTGCTTTGGTGGGTTCCCTGATTTAAAGACTAGTTTCCTATATTAACCATTGAGGGTTCACAGAAGCACCATCTGTTTCCCCAATAATTTAGAAAATCATTTGAGAAATAGACCTTGCTATTTTCTTCTCAAATTTTCTCATGATTAAATTGAATATTTTTTCAGTTTTATGAAATATGTTACCTGAGTTAATTATTGGTGAATGAGATGTTAATAATAATCAGAACAAAATGTTTCAGCAACGCATTCTTCCAAAGGTATAAATGTTTTGGAATTTTGTTTTTATAAAAACCAAAGTTAAATTGAGAGTAGTTATTCTTCAAAACTTGTATTAGAATAGAAGAAGAGAGAGTTATTTGCTAGATGTAGTCTTTGTAATATTCAAACATGGATCAGACTTAAACTTTGTTCACATAAGAAATCAAAGCATGATAGAGATGTAGGGCTGCATAGCCTTTTAGCTCCACATAATAGAGATGAGAAAATTGATATCCAGAGGTTATAGGACCCTGAGTCCCACTCTCCTCTCCACTGCCCACTGCTAACTCATGCCCTTAGGCAACTAGTATTTATTCAGTATATATCATGTATTAGGTATTGGCACTGGAGTTAAAATTGTAAAAAAAAAAAAAAAAAAAAAGTAGAGCAGGAGAATGAGTAGGAGGCAACCAGGCCAAGGAGAGAGGAAAAGTCTCACTGCAGAGAACAGCCGCATGGCAGGGCTGGGGCTGGGGGCACAAGCACATGGAAGGGTGAGTGTGGGATGGAGGCTGAAGACCAAAAAGGAGGCTGTTGCAGGTGTCTAAGCCAGAGAGGATGATAACTTGCATATGAGTGATGGTGGTGAAGGTGGAGGTGAAAAGAGCAACCGTTAAACATTTTGTTGACTAAACGGATTTTTTTTTTTAAGTGAAGGATTGGGTCAAGGAGAAGAAGGGATCGAGGGGGACTCCTCTTTTTCTGGCTTTTGAAATTGGATGGATTTACTACCATTTTGAGAAAAAAAAAAAAAGAGAAAGAAGACCAGATATGGGAGACATATCCAAAGCTAGATTTTGGACATGTTATATTTGAGATGCTTGTGAGATATCCAAATTGAGAGATCAAAGACGGCATTGAACACATAGAGAAAAAAGGCGGGTCCAAGATTAAATCTGTGAGTCATTTCCAAGTAGAGAGAATAAGCATCCGTTTCCTTACCTGTAAACTAGAATTGTGATAAACAGCAGCCCCCTGAAGAACCCAGGTTTGTCTCAGCCTGTTTCAGCTTTAGTCTCCCGCATGCTCCCCCTGATTAATTTCATAGGCAGGTTTCAGAATAGAAGAGGAAAGTTCTCCGAGTTCTCCAACTCCCTAGCAATGGCTAAACACAATGATGAAAAACTTACCCCAACCCCCTAGCAATGGGTAAACAATGGTGAAAACATTACCTGCATGAAGTTCCCAGGCTACTGTATCTCCAAAGCTGTTCCTGTGCCAACCATCACAATGTATGCCATGCAGTTGCCAAGTTGTAGCCCCCTGACTGTAACTCCACCTCTAGCTAACCGTCATATTTTGCTTTTGTTTCTGCTTGCTTGCATGGCAACAAAAATGGTATAAAAGCCTGCTCGCCCCTTGCTTCGGGGCTGTTTGCCTTTATAGCAGTGGCTCCCTGTGCAGGTGTAATAAATCACCTCTGATTTGTACCTGAAGCAGGGTCTGGGTTTTTCTTATAGGTGGCTGTGAGTACAACACTGAGTACAACAGAATCATCACAGTATCCGCCTCAAGATCAAGTGAGAAGCACTCAGCAGCACGCAGTGGGTACTCAGTAGAAGTCAGCTCCCATTACTTTCAGGGAACTTGTCCACAGCTAGCTAGTCACCTGAGAGCAGTGGCCCTATAGATGATCATAAGATTCAATGTCACAAGTGAGTAAACTCTTAACCTACTGAAGTAATGGGAGGTAAAGGCTAATTCTTCTGGAAATCCCAGTTTCTAAGCAGTAATGTCTAGTTCTGCAGATGTGACTAGTGTAAAAGGTCTCATTTCACCCGGCCCTGAATATCCCATGAACGTTGCCACAGAATGTGCCTCAGGTTTGTGATCTGAAGTACAACTAATAATACCAGCAACCAAGCAATAGGGTGTGAGGATCAGGTATGATGGCCTTTCTCCAAGTCTTTCCTGCAATAAGGTGGGTATAAATAACAAAAGACATTTTAAAATGTAAAACAGTAGTCATAAAGTTCTGGCTGCTTGTCTCTTCCCTGAGAAATACCTGCATCTTTGACACATCCATCACTCAATTCCTCAGTAAATGACTCTCCTTTCTTCCAGGTAATGTGCTATGATCCCAGAATATGAATCACCCCTTTATGAATGAGCAGGGTACAGCCATAAAGTTAACTTTATTCTTTCTTCTGTGGTCCGTTCAAACCAACTCTGGATTCATGCTTTCCCCTCCTCTCCTGAGTTAAATTTTGGCCAGGTCCCATAGCTCTGATGTTCATGCTTCAATAGTAAGAGGATAGGAGTCTTGTTTTGGCAGTAAAAAATCAATTCCAGTTTAATGGTCATAAAACTATAGTCCAATTTGGGATAATAATTAAAATTCTTGAACCCATAGATAGCAAATTAACCCACTGACGTCTCAGTTGAATCTTCTTACCTACCATGTCCATTTGCTTGTCCAGACTCTGCCTACCTTCTCGCTCACCTGGTATGGTTGCTAAGCCTCTGATTACACACAGCCCTACCTGTGGTGACCTAGGGCAGGTCACTGAACTCAATGTCATCATCTCTAAAATTTTGACATTATTTTGCCTGGATGCTCACATGAAATTCTTTTACATGATGTCTGGCACCTGAAAAGCATTCAGGACAATTGCTATTACTAGTACCTTCCTCTCTTCTGCCTACAAGGATGCTTTGCAACAAATCAAGAGTGTTACCCTCCCCGGCCCACCCCTGTTTCCATCTCTGTTCTAAGCCCCAAAGCAACGCTTGATTTTCACAGCCTTTCTCAGCTTCTTTGGTACACATTCTGACAACTATCAGCAGTGAATATTCTAGAAGAGTTTGCACTGTCTCTATCAGAGTTTGACCTGTTTAGCACTGTTCCTGTGGGAGTCCTCACCTTGACAAACCCTCCTGAAGGGTTAGGTTTGAGCAACCAAAGTCACACACTCCTGTTATTGCCCCTACCATGTGCCATTCTCCCCGGCTGGGCTATGAATTCATGCAGGCAGAAACCATGTCTTATTCATATCTCATCCCTGGTGCCTAGTGTGATGCCAGGCAGAGAACAGGCACAGCTGTGGAAGATTGTTTGGTGGTTCTTCAATAAGTTGAACTATAGAATCCAGTAATTCTACTCCCTCATCTATGCCCTAAAGAATAGAAAACAGACATTCAAATACAAATTTGTACACAAGTGTTTATAGCAGATTATTCATGATCGCCAAAATGTATAAACAGCCTAAATGTCCATCAAATGTTGAATGGATAATCAAAATGTGGTGTATGCACATAAAGGAAGATATTCAGCTGTGAAATAAAGAATGAAGTACCGATGCATGCTACGCCATGGACGCACCTTGGAAACAGTGTTCTGAGAAAAAGCAGTCAGACACAGAGGCGCATATCGTATGAGTCCATTTATATGAAATATCCAGAATAGACAAATTCATAGAGACAGAAAGCAGATTGGTGATTGCCAGGGGCTGGGGCAAGGGAGAGATGGGGAGTAACTATTTAACAGTATGAGATTTCTTTGGGGGGTGTTATCAACACTCTGAAATTAGGAAGTGTAGTGAGGGTTGTACAACACTGTAAATGTACTAAAAGATATTGAGTTGCACGCTTTAAAATTGCACTATGGTTACAATAGTAAGTTTTATGTGTATTTTACCACAATTTTTAAAAATACAAGAAAAGAAATAGGCACACATAACTTTTGAAATAAGGTGATTAGTGTAAGTGAGAAATTTGGGAGGTTAGCTGGTTGGAAAGCTTGAAGAAAAGTCAAAGAGAAGAGAGTTGAAAAGTAATGCCCCCTAGTTACAGTATAAAGCTGATGCCCCTAAACCCTCTTCCCAGAGTTAAAAAAGCCAAGTCCTTCCAGATGATCAGGGAGGAATGGTTAAATGATCAGAAATTAGAACTCAGCAGTAATTACTGTGAAAACACACTAGAACCAACTGGTCATGGAAATAGCCTTGTAACACTGGAGTCTTATAACTGAGCTTTCCCCAGGTCAAGCCCATTCATCAATTCAACAAGAACCTCTGACAGCCTCTCTAAGCTGGACATTGTGCCCCACATGCTCTATCCTCGCGGAGGCCACCTGTATTCTCTGCCCATTCTCCAGGCTCAACCCCTCTGAGAAGGGATTTTTCAAGCAGCAACACTGTGTGTGGTCAGGAAACATAACCACAGAGTTAGAGTTACCATCAATGGGCTCCTGAGATCAGTGCCCAAGGGACTATTGTCTATGTCCTTCTCTGCCTTCTTTCCAGCTGTGTGGCCTTGGACACATCACTCAAACTGAGCTTCCATTTCTTCAGAGGGAGGTGGTAATACTCACAAGGTTGTTGTGAAGCACACATGAGATAAAGTCGGTGAAACCGATGTGCAAGCCAGTAAATGGAGCAAGAGGTAAGGGGGAGCGCCATTTTGATGGTGGTTAAGAACACAGAGTTTGGAGTCCAACAACCAACATTCACCAGCTGGGAGACCACGGCCAAGGGACATGCCCAGAGAAGCCTCAGGTTTCTCACCACACAATAGGGGCAGTAGTACCTTTGTCAGAAAAGTGTGGTGAGGTGAAGGACTGATAACCCAAATCTACAAAGAGTTCCAGCAAATTAACAAGAGGAGAGCAAACAACCCCACTAAAAAGTTGGCAAAGACATGAACAGAAATTTTTCTAAGAAAGACAGACTAATTTAACAAACACATGAAAAAATACTGTCAGGAAAAGGCAAATCAAAACTATATTGCAATACCCCCGTAAGGCCACTGAGAATGGCTCATGGGTCCCAAAGCAGCAGAAGTTGGTGTGGAAAGAACATTATGCTGTTGGTGGACTGCAAACTAGCACAGCCTCTATGGAAAGTTGTGGGAGCTACCTCAAAGAATCCAAAGGAGACCTACCATTTGATCCTGCAGTCCCGCTGCTGGGTATATACCCACAGGGGAAGAGGTCATTTGATTAAAAGGACACCTGCACTTGAATGTCTGCACAAGCACAATGCGCAATTGCAAAGATGTGAAACAACGCAATGCCCTCCAATGCATGAAAGGCTTAATAAAACGTGGCCTACGCACACCATGGAGTATACTCGGCCATAGAAAAATGGAAATCTTTTGTGACAACCTGGACGGAACTGGAAACCATTCTTCTAAGTGAAACATCACAAGCATGGAGAAACTAACACATATACACCCAATGCCAAATCGGCACAAATCAATCAACTTGTAAGTGCACACACGGAAGTAAATGTCCGTGAACATCAAGGTGGGGAGGGCTGAGGAGGAGTGCACGCCTCGTGGGCAGAGTGCACACTCTGGAAGGAAGGGTACGCTTACAACTTGGACTCCATCTGTACAGAGACAAAGCATGGGAACAAAACGTGTACCCTCTAATATTCTGGAATAGAAACTTTTTTTCAAAGTGTGTGGTCAGGAAAAGATGAGAAGATGAGACTGCACACAGAGCAGCCGGCGCGGAGCTGAAAAGGAATGAGCAATCGGTAAATGCCGGTGACCTCAAGCGTTCCCGTCCGCGCGCCGTTTCCCTGAGTCACTGCAGGGACGCAAGCCTCCCCCACACCGCGTGTGGGTTGCAGCCCGGTGCACGGCCCGGCGAGGTTCCCACAGGGCCGGTCCCCAACTCCTCCTTCGCGGGGGCGGCCCCCAGAGCTGCAGGGGGAGCACACAGGGCCGCACGCAGCCGCTCCTCCCCGCCGCCCTGCAGCCCGGGGCTCAGCGCAGAGGACAGACGGCTCGGGAGCTGTTTCCGCTCCTCTCTCCACCTCCACAAGTGCTGTTTTCTTTTCTTAAGTGGTTCACAATTCTCTGATTCACTGTACACTCTGGGGCCGGTCCCACTGTAAATCACGCTCTGGTCTTGGGAATTCTTGTTACAAGACAGCTCGCCGTCTCGGTCCTAAAAGCACACGCACCCGCACCAGTCAGTATTTACCGCTCTCCGCGAGTCTGCGGAGGAGAGAGGCCACAGCACATTAAGAACATGTGGACGCCGCCCCTGCGGAGCTTGTAACAAAAACGTTACAGGGAGCGAAGCCGAAAACGATGAGGCTGCTCGGGAGGGCAGCAGGGATGCTGTGCGGGTGGCGCCGGGCGTTGCAGGAGGAGGGAAGCCTGTGCGGATTTTCTTGTTATTTTGTTTGTAGGCAAGAAAAGGAAAAATGGAGCACCCTGAACCTCAGCTGTGGGATCTTAGAATATGCAATCGTGTCACTGGATCTAATAGGAAGTGGGAAAATGAAAGCATGAGTTGGTGTTTCTGTGTACTGAAATTCTGTGGAGGATGTTGGCTTAACACCAAGGAGGAAAAAGGTCTTAGAAAAGAGTGGGGATATGTGGGCGAGAGACTCGGAGCCACAAAAGACGGTGCCTCATGCACCAAATGACACGTAACGTGCACAAGACCTCACTTGAGTGGGGAGACTTGGATTTCCTTGTTTCTCGGTATTTTTGATCTGGGGAAGGTCACTTACCCTCTCTGAATCTCAGTTTCTTGATCCATGAACTAGAGATTATAATACCTGCCCTGTTCACTTTACCGCATTGGTCAAGGCACCCAAAGAGAAGTTTGTGACAATGAGGCAATTGTGAGTGTAAGGGGTATAATGAACGCAATGTGATCACAACATGAATGTCATGGTCAAAGTCGGTTGCTGGAAAGATGCTTTGTAGTAACAGAAGATGGGGAATGAAAGAGGTTGTAAACATGACAGGGAGGTTTAAAAATAGGCAGGGGAGATCACACTGATAACAGAAGGGCACTTTGAAAGGGAGGCCGCCAAGGAATAGGGAATGTAACAGGGACCAGAACAGGAAATTTAGCAATAACAACAGACAAGGCCGAGGTGTTGCTGGGTCCCACTGGAGGAAGCTGGAGGTTCTGTTCACTGGTGTGCAAAGAAACTGGGTTCGGTTAGGGCTTATGGAGTGAGTTATTCCATGAGTCACTATATCAGCCATATTGAGGGTCGCAAAAGCCAGAGCCAGGAGCAAGCATGCTAAAGCCAAGGCCAGGGCTGGGCAGGAGGATCTGTAGAGAAGACACATGTGGGGAGGTAGGAGGACCAGGACTTTGAAGTGAAGCAGACATTCTGGGCAAGTTCTAAGAAAACCCAGGAGGAGGCGTGGGGGATGGGTTGGAGGCCTGGGAGGTGACAGCTCTCAAGGAACTAGAATCCTGGGAAGGATGGCAAGAGTGCCCCTTGGCTGGGAAGGAGATCTACTTGGCAGTTTGATACAGGAGGACCAGAGCTGCCGGGCACAGGAGGCTTGAGTTCCAGGGATAATACAATTGCGTTTAGGTCTTGCTCCTTCAAAGAGCAATTAGGGACAGGAGGCTCCTGGCACCTCCTTGTAGCCTACACCAAGTCCAGCATACAGAAGGCACTTAGTCAATGATCCTTGGAGTGAACCAACAAAGGAATAGCAAATGTATATGGTCAAATTCAAATACCCAACTAGATCTGAATTGTATTGCGCTTTTTTAGTGGCTTCGACAGTGGTTGGCTTTCTTTCTAGTGCCAGATAGCTAAATGGGAGGCCATGCTCTTGTTCTGCCTGAGAACTCCTAGCCATCTAGAATGTCCCTGGCCCCCTTCCTTCCCTTTATATGGTATATGCCCTCTGTTTCACTTAGTGGCTTGTTTCCATGGCAACTTGTTTCTACATCCCTCTACATTCTGCCATTCTCAATTTGCCTCTAGTTACCAGGCTCTGCTATACCTTATTCAGATTTCTAACCACAGCAATTCTCAGTGGTGTTTACATCCTGTCCTGATACAGAATGTCTTAAATTAAGGAAACGTTGTCATCTCAGAAATTCACTTTAAAAATGCATTTAAACACATTATGGCATGATCTTTTTTATAAAACTAGAATATAAAATATTTCCACAATTTCCTTGCCAAAAAATAGCTTTTCTTCTCAGCCATTTTCATTGACTCTTTTCAACACTGTTTTCTCTTGAAAGCCAGTCCTGAGAAGAGTCTCCAGGAGAAGCATTCGGCTCCAGAACTAATGTCAGGCACGCAGACTTTCACCTGTACCTGTGGACTCTACAAAGGAAGCAGGTTAGGTTACAGCTGGTAGTGACCAGCTGGTAGTGACCGTCGTGACCAGCTGGTAGTGACCATTGTGATCAGCTAGTAGTCCCACTGTTTGTACAGAAGATGACCCGACTGCCACTTCCAGCAAATGCAGGAACAAGAGTCACCATGAACTTTCAATTTTATTGACCCAATCATTTTTATTGTTGGTCCATTTGTATTTTTTAAGACCCCAATGTGATTTTGATCATATTAATGAGGATGGATCATCTTAGACTTCATTTTGCTGTATTTATAGAATGTATTTTGACTGTAGTCTCTTTTTTATTATCATTAATATTTCAATAAATTTAGGAATTATGAATGGTTTTCTGATACATGGACAAATTACATAGTGATGAAGTCAGGGCTTTTAGTCTACCTGTCACTCAAATACTGTACTTTGTACTAGATAGGTAATTATTGGTGCCTCATCCCTTTCCCATGTATGACCATATATACCCATCACTCATCTCCCACATGTAAGTGAGTACATGCAATATTTTCCATTCCTGAGATACTTCACTTAGGATAATGGCTTCCAGTTCCATCCAAGTTGCTGTAAAAGACATTATTTCATTCTTTTTTAAAGGCCAACTAGTATTCCACAGTGCATATATACATATATATATATATATAATACACATACATTTATTTATATTTATTATACATAAAATACACTCACCACATTTTCTTTATCCATTCATTAGTTGATGGGCTCTTAAGTTGATTCCATATCTTTGTGATTGTGAATTGTGCTGTGATTAACATATGTGTGCAACTGTATTTTTTTTATTGTTTGGGATTCATTGAGAGTATAAAGAATTAGGTTACACTGATTGCATTTGTTAGGTAAATTCCCTCTTATAATTGTGTCCTGCCCCCAAGAGGTGTGCCCATACACCATAACTCCCCCCCCCCAACCTCGCCTTCCTGCCCGCGCCCCGGGCCCTAAGTCCCCTATCCCCCAACATGTATTAGGTTATCTACAGCCTTCATATTAGAATTGAGTACATTGGATTCTTGCTTCTCTATTCTTGTGATGCTTTACTAAGAAGAATGCATTCCACCTCAATCCAGATTAATACAAAAGTTGTAAAGTCTCCATCTTTTAATGGCTGGTATTCCATGATATAAATATACTACAGCTTGTTAATCCATTCCTGGATAGGTGGGCATTTATGTTGTTTCCACATTTTGGAGATTATAAATTGAGCTGCATTAAACAGTCTAGGGCAAATGTCCTTATGATAAAATAACTTTTTTCCTTTGGGGCAGATACCCAGTAATGGGATTACAGAATCAAATGGGAGGTCTAATTTGAGTTCTTTAAGGATTCTCCATACTCCCTTCCAAAAATGTTTACGGTCCCACCAGCAGTGTAAAAGTGTTTCCTTCTCTCCACATCCAAGCCAGCATCTGCAGCTTTGGGACTTTGTGATGTGGGCCATTGTCACTGGGATTAGGTGATATCTCAGAATGGTTTTGATTTGCATTTCTCTCATGATTAGGGATGATGAGCATTTTTTCATGTTTGTTAGCCATTTGTCTGTCTTCTTTAGAGAAGGTTCTATTCATGTCTCTTGCCCAGCGATATATGGGATTTTTGGCCTTTTTTTTTTGTTCATTAATTTGAGTTTTCCATAGATCCTAGTTATAAAGCTTTTGTCCAACTCACAGTATGAACATATCTTTTCCCATCCTGAAGGTTGCCTATTCTCTTTGATTAATGTCTCCTTAGTTGTACAGCAGCTATTCAGTTTAATTAAGTTGTATTTGTTTATTTTCGTTGTTGCAATTGCCATGGAAGTCCTCTTCATAAAATCTTTCCCCAGGCTGATATCTTCAAGTGTTTTCCTCACACCTTCTTCAAGGATTTTTATTGTTTCATGCCTTAGATTTAAATATTTTATCCATCTTGAATCAATTTTGGGCAGTGGTGAAATGTGCAGGTCAAGTTTCAGTCTTTCACATGTGATTATCCAGTTCTCCTAGCACCATTTATTGAATAGGGATTCATTTCCCCAGTGTATGTTTTTGTTTGGTTTATCAAAGATCAGGTGGGTTGTAAGATGTTAGTGTCATCTCCTGGTTTTCTACTGGGTTCCAGAAGTCTATGTCTTTATTTTTGTGCTAATCCATGCTGTTTTGATCACTATGGCCTTGTAGTACAACCTAAAGTCGGGTCAGCTGATGCCTCTGGCTTTGTTTTTATTACTAAGAATTGCCTTGGCTATACAGTAATTTTTCTGGTTAGATATAAAGCGAAGAATTATTTTTTCCAAGTCTTGAAAGTATGATGTTGGTATTTTAATGGGAATTGCGTTGAATCTGTAGATTGCTTTGGGTATAGTATGGACATTTTAACAATGTTGAATGGCTCTTTCCAGCCATGAGTAGGTATGTTCTTCCATTTGTTAATATCTTCTGCTATTTCTTTTCTTAGGGTTTCATAATTTTCCTTATAGAGGTCCTTCACCCCGTTTGTTAGGTTTATTCCTGGGTATTTCTTTTCTTTCTTTCTTTTTTTCTTTTTTGAAGCTACTTTGTAGGGAATTGTGTCCTTGATTAGCTTCTTAAGTTGGCTTTTATTGGCATATACAAAGGCTACTGATTTGTGACATTGATCCTGAGACATTATTGTATTTTTTTAATCACTTCCAGGAGTCTTGTGGTTGAGTTTTTGGGGTTCTTTAAGTATAAGATCGTATCATTGGAAAACAGCAAAAGTTTGACCTTCTCTGCTCCCATTTGGATGCCCTTTATTTCCTTCTCTTGCCTGCTTGTGTTGGCTAGAACTTCCAGCACTATGCTGAATAGTAGTGGCAATAGAGGACAACCTTGTCTGTTACCAGTTCTGCTTTCAGTTTCACTTGATTCAGTATAATAATAGGTGTGGGCTTGACATAGATGGCTTCGAGTAGTTTTAAATATGTGCCATCTATGTGATAAACATATGCGTGCAGGTGTATTTTTGATATAATGACTTCTTTTTGTTTGGGTAGATATCCAATATTGCTGGATATCCAAATTGCTGAATCAAATGGTAGGTCTACATTTAGTTCTTTGAAGAATCTACATACTGTTTTCCATGGAGGTTGTGCTAATGTACATTCTCCCAATAGTGTATAAGCATTCCCTTTTTACTTTATCTGTGCCTCAGCTATTGTTTTTGACTATTTAATAGTGGACATTCTGACAGGGGTAAGATGGTATCTCATTGTGGTTTTAATTTGCATTTCCCTGATGATTAGTGATGTTGAACATTTTGTCATTTGTTTCTTGGCTATTTGTATATCTTATTTTGAAAAGTGTCTGTTCTTTTGCCCACTTTGTAATGAATTTATTTGGTTTTTTTGTTTTTCTTGCTGATTTGAGTTTCTTGGAGATTCTGGATATTAGACCTTTATTAGATACATAGTTAGTGAATATTTTCTCCCATTATGTAGGTTACCTATTTAGTTTACATTGTTGGTTTTTTGCTGTGCAGATACTTTTTAGCTTAAGTACCACTTATTTATTTTTGTTTTTGTTATATTTGCTTTTGGAGATTTAGTCACATATTCTTTGCCTAGGCAAATATCCAGAAGAGTTTTTCCATAAGTTTTCCTCTATATTTTTTATGGTGTCAGGTCTTACATTTAAATCTTTAATCCATCTTGAGTTAATTTTTCCCTATGATGAGAGATAGGGATCTAGTTTCTTTCTTCTGCATTTGGCTCCCCAATTTCCTCAGCACCATTTATTACATAAGCTGTCCTTTCCCTAGGGTATGTATTTGTCTGCTTTGTCAAAAATCTGTGGTCTAGGTATATGGCTTTATTTCTGGGTTCTCTATTCTGTTCCATCGATCTCTGTGACTACATTTATACCAGTACCATGCTATTTTGATTACTATAACCTTGTAGTGTAATTTAAAGTTGGGTAATATTATGCCTCCAGAGTTGCTTTGTTTGGTTTTGTTTGTTTTTGCTTACTATTCTTTTGTCTGTTCTTTTTTCATTCTATGTGGAATTTTGGGATTTTTTTTCTAATTCTGTGAAAAATGATGTTGGTATTTTGATGAGAATTATATTCTGTCTATAAATCACTTGGGGTAGAATGGACATTTTAACAATATTGTATTTGACCAAACCATGAGCTTGGAGTATTTTTCCATTTATTTGTTTCATCTATGATTTCCACCATCAGTGTTTTGTAGTTCTCCTTGTAGAGATCTTTCACCTCCTGGTATTCCTAGGTATTTTTTTAAGCCATTGTAAATGGGATTGAGTTCTTGATTTACTTCTCAGCTAGGAAGTTATCACTGTATAAAAATGCTACTGAGACTTTACTGAATTTATTTATCAATTCTAGGAGTCTATTGGAAGAGTCTTTAGGGTTTTACAGAAATAAGTTTATATTATCAATAAACAGGAATAACTTGACATCCTCTTTCCCTATTTGGATGCCCTTTATTTTGTCCTCTTGCCTGATTGCTCTGGCCAAGACTTCCAGTACTATGTTGAATAGATGTGGTAAAAATGGGCATCCTTGTCTTATTCCAGGTCTTAGGGGAAATGTTTTCAACTTTGCCCCATTCAAGATGATATAGGCTGTGGGTTTTTCACAATAGCTTTTATTATTTTGAGGTATGTATCTTGATGCCTAATTTGTTAAGAGTTTTTACCTTGAAGGGGTTCTGGATTTTAGTAAATGCTTTTTTTGCATCTATTGAGATGATCATATGGTTTTTGTTTTTAATTCTGTTTATGTAATGCATCACATTTATTGATTTGTGTATACTGCATCCCTGGGGTGAAACAGGGATTATTATTGATTATTATGATTATTTTTCTGATGTGCTATTGGATTCAGTTTGCTAGTATTTTTTAAAGATTTATGTTTATAAGAGATATTGGTCTGTAGTTTTCTATTTTTGTTGTGTTCTTTCCAGGCTTTGGTATCAGGGTGATACTGACCTCCCAGAATGAGTTAGGGAGGGTTCCCTCCTCTATATTATGGAACAGGTTCAGTATGATAATTATAGGCACCAGTTCTTTGTAGGTCTGATAAAATTCAGCTGTGAGTTTGTCTGTTCCTGGGATTTTTTTTTTTTTAATTGGGAGAACTGTTATTACTCATTCAATCTATTTCCTATTGGTCTGTTCAGGATTTCTATTTCTTCCTGATTCAAACTTGGGAGATTGTGTATTTTCAAAAATTTATTCATTCTAGTTTTTCTACATTGTGTACATAAAGGTGTTCTTAGAAGTCTCAGATAATGCTTTGCATTCATATCATTTATAATGTCTCCTTTTTAATTTCTAATTGACCTTAATCGAATCCTCTCTCTTCTTGATTAGCTAGTAGTCTGTTGATTTTGTTTGTCTTTTCAAAGAATAAACTTCTTGTTTCATGGAGCCTTTCCTTTTTTTTGTATCAATTTAATTTACTCTTGCTCTGATCTTTGTTATTATATTTCTTACCTTCTTCTAGGCTTTGGGTTTGTTTTGTTTTTGTTTTTCTAGTTCCCTTAGGTTTGATATTAGGTTGTTAATTTGTGGTCTTTATCTTTATGTCTTTTTGATGTAAACATTTAGTGTTGTGAGCTTTGCTCTTAGCATTGCTTTTTCTGTATCCCAGAGATTTAGGTAGCTTGTGTCACCACTGTCATTCAATTTGAAACATTTTTTTTTATTTATCTTGATTTCATTGTTGACACAAAGATTGTTTAGCAGCAGGTTGCTTAATTTCCACAAATTTGTATAGTTTTGAGAGATGCTCTTGGAATTGATTTTTAGTTTTAGTCCACTGTAGTCTAAAGTCTGAGAAGATACATGATATGATTTTGATTTTTTTTATTTGCTAAGACTTGTGGTCTATCTTAGAAAATGTTCCATGTGCTGATGAAAATAATGTGTATTCTGCAGTGTTATTCTGTAATTACCCATGAAGTCAATGTATTCTAAAGTCCTGCTTATATCAAGTGCTTCTGTGATGATTTTCTGCCTCATTGATTTGTCTAGTTCTGTCAGTGGAGTGTTGAAGTCCCCCACTATTATTAAGTGGCTGTTTATTTTCCTAGGTCAAATAGTATTTGTTTTAGGAATCTGAGTGCTTCTGCTTGCAATGAATCTTCCAGAAGTTCATTGACCTTCTTGTGTAAATCTCTAGCAATAGCAGAAAAGTTTTCTGCTATTTTTTCCTCAAATAGGTTTCCCATGCTTCTTGCATGTTCTTCTTCTCCTTCAAGGATATTATGATTCTTACATTTCGGAATTTTACATAATCTCTTATTTCTTGTTGATTGTATTCATTTATTATGATTCTTTGTTCTTTATTTTTGATGGGCTGGGTTAATTTGAATGCCTTGTCTTCAAGTTCTGAAATTCTTTCTTCTGCTCAGTTGAGTCAGCTGTTAAGACTTTCCACTGTATTTTGAAATTCATTAAATGACTTTTTAACTTCCTGAAGTTATGGATTTTTATTTTTAATACCTATCTCTTTATTAAAATTTTCATTCATGTCCTGAATTATATTTTTGGTTTCTTTTAGTTGGTTTTCAACTTTATCATTGATCCCATTGAGCTTGCTTGTGATCATACTTTGAATTTCATATTTGACATTTAAAAATTTTCCTTTTGTTTGCTGGAGAACTAGTGTGATCCTTTGAGTATGTCAAAAGAGGATGATTTTTCATATTTCCGGAGTTATTATGCTGGTTCTTTCTCATCTGGAGCCTCTTCCCTCAGCTCAAACAGATAACTTTGCTGTTCACCTGTTCACCTCTCCTGGGAGCTTTGCTGCATAGGCTTGGCTTGTGTAGGTATCCACTATGGTGTTGTTGCCAACTGGGGTGAACAGGACTTCAGACTCCTAGGAGAGTGTTAAGGGACCAGTGGTGGTGGTTAGGTAATCTCCAGTTCCCAGGCCCCTAGGTGGCATGCTGGAGTTTTGGGGGCACCAGACAGATACTGAGCTGGTGAACTTGCTCTCAAGCTTCCCTGAATTTGGGCACTGTTCAGTGATAGCATTGGGGTGAACTCTTGACGTGGAAGAATACTTGTGTAGGAGGAAAGCGAATGCACTGTGAGCCTCAGATAGGAGATGCAGGCCCCTCTGGATGAGGTGAGTAGTGGTGGGTAGCTCTGAGACTCACAAGCCAGTCACTCTGATTCCCAGCTCCCACTCTGACCCAGCTGAAATTGAGGTGGTAGAGGCAGTTCAACCCACTGTGGGTGGGGCCGCCAGACTGGCTATGGGTGGGGCTACCAGGCCAGCTGTGGGCTGTGGCTGATGTGCTCCAGTGTGTCATGCCAGGGACTTGCCTGCAAGGAGTGAAGGCTCCTCCCAGAAGAAAGAGGCAGCCCAGAGAGAGGACTGCTAGCCTCAGAGTTGGTAGCTTTCATCCTTAGGGCACACAAAGCACTAGCTGTGGCTTTTTAAAGGGAAAGAAATGAGTCTTAATCTCTGTGGAATCCTGGATGTGACAGGTGCTTTGTCAGTGGGGCATACACTTAAAGGGCCCTGGCTTAATCACCCCCTGTGGAACCCTCGCCCAGCCTGAGTGGAAAGAGCCATGGCTGCCTCAGCAGCAGTGGTGGAGGGAAGAGAGGAGGATAAGACCCCAAAGGGTGGGGAGCTGGTGCCCTGATCCCCCTTATTCCAAGGTGCTCTGTGGCATGTTCACTCTCAACTAGATGTGGCCTGCCCTGAATGCCCAACTGCAGGAGACCCCTAGTTACCCCAGGACCCATCTGTCCCCCAAGGCTGCTGCCATCTGAGAGGGTTTAAGAGTGAGTTGGCTATGGGTTCTGCAGTATAAAAACCTAGGGGTTGGGATCCCTAGGTCAAGACAACCTCAAAAATATTGCCTGTTTATGAAGGGATGTGCAGAGCCCAGTGCAGTAAGCAGAGTAGTACTGGGGGTGAGCCCACCTTGCAAGCCTAGAGCTGGTGTCCTGCAGCTCACTCACAACACAAGCTCATGCTTGGGCGCACAGGTGGCTGTGTCCACAGCACTGGGTGGTTGAAGGGGGGAGGTCCCATCTCTATGTCCCTTCCAGGACTGCCCAGCTTTCAAACTCCCAAAGTGGAGTCTTGGGCCTATGACTAGAGAGGGGAGGGCCTCTTCCAGGCAAACAGCAAGGGCAAGATGCTGGGTGGAGTGTCATCTGCTCCTATCTTGGTCTCACTGCAGTTTGTGGTGGGGCAGTGGGAATTGTTACAGAAGTAGGTAGGAGAGCTTGGGTTTCCCTGTTCCTCCCCATCTAGGCAGAGCTGCAACTCAGCCTGAAGCAGGGTGGTACCAGCTTTGGACTCCCAAACTAACACTTTGGTCCTGTGAATAGAGAAGTGAGGCCCCATCCCAGGAAAACAATATATGCAAGAAGTGGGAGGGGAGAGTGATAATGTCATCTCATAGCTTGGTCCCGTAGTGGTCCATAGCAGCCCAGTGGGAATTGTCCTAGGTGTATAGAGGACAGCTTGCCACCCCAGCCACCCACCTCAGCTGAATGGGGCTGTATCAGACTGAGGGTAGGGCACTTCCCAGATTCAAACTGGCAAAACAGTGTCCTGTACCTATGAACAAAGAAAGTGGGATCCTTCTCAGACAGGCTGTGCTGGCAGGAAACTGCGGGGAGTACAGTTCATTCAAGGCCTGGTCCTATAGCAGCCAGCTTTAGGGCACTATTCCAATTATGTGCTGGGAAGTCTGGTTTCTCTTCCCCTTTCCAGTCAGGTGGGGGCTTCAGCCTCATCAAACCCAAACCCAGCCCAGGGACAGGGTACAGCCCAGGGGCAAACCCTCAAAATGGCACCTGGGACCTGGCCAAAAAGGCAGGGGCCCTGCCCAGACAGTCAGTGGGATGAGAAACAGTGGAAAGTGCTTCCACCCATGTCTCCGTCTCAAAAGCAGCTCACATCAGGGACCTTCCCAGGGATTCATGGGAGTACCTGGGCCCCTCTATCCCTCCTTGGAGCCACATAGTGGCCTGTGGATTCCCAGTGCCTTTGCTTTCAGTATGGTGCCTGGCTCAAGCTGCTCTAGGCTCAGATGCCTGTGGGATTCCATATAAGTTCCCTTTCTGGAACAATGTCTGTATGTGACTCCTAAGCAACTCCCTATGTTAAGCCCAAGACCTGTATTGATCGAGGAGTTCTCTTGCAGCCAAGATTATAAGAGCTTATTTTGGAATAAGCAAAATAAGGAGTCCGGTGAGGGCTTCTGTCTCTCTATTTCACCTCGTCTAGGAGTTTCTCCCAGCTGTTAGGTGGTCCCTGGCCAGGCAAGTTGCTCTGAACTCTCTCCTTACCCATGTTTGGTGCTTCCTGCCCCTTCCCTGGTGAATGCTCGCATTGTCTCCTGTATGATCTGTTGGAAATGTGGATCCTGTCTGCGGAGGCGGCACGCACTACCGCTGTCTAGTCGGCCAGCTTATCTTCTATCTCTTTCTCAGCTGTAACTTGGTGAGACTTTCAGAAACACTCAGATGAGGTCTACAAATGTCAGCTGAGGATCACGTCATCTTTTTCTCTTCAAGCTGAATTTTCACATTTTCTAGCTGAGCTGTCTACCACACATTCACCACTCACTGTCTGTGGCGAGGCTTGTGCTTGGTGCAGAGCTGACCCTGTTCCTCGCTTGAGGTGCCTCAGCACTGTTCCTTGTCCTTCTACAAAGCGCCATATTGATTCCACATTTGGTGTCTCTCCCTCACTTATAAAGCCTCTGAGGCTTCAGTTCAATGTGTTGCTGAGGTCTTCCATCTAGATCCTTTTCTGGCCCAGTGAGGCACTAAGTGCTGGGCCATTTATTGTGGCTAAGGTCTACTTCCAAGTTCCTTAGGAACAGCTTTCTTCTGGCGGTCCATCACAACTCCAGTGATGATTTCTCCTGCCATTTTCATGTCTGCATTAGGAGCAGAAGATACAGAAATCTAATTCAAACTATAGCTTTGCTTTGTAAAAGTGACTTGTAAAAGTTACTTACTTTTTTTTTTTTTTTCTTTTGAGACAGAATCTCACTCTGTAGCCCTGGGTAAGGTGCAGTGGCAACATCATAGCTCACCGCAACCTTAAACTCCAGTGCTCAAGTAATCCTCCTACTTCAGCTTCCTGAGCAGCTAGGATTACAGGCATGTACCACAACACCCAGCTAATTTCTTTTCTTTCCTTCCCTTCCCTTTTCTTTTCTTTTCTTTCAAATGTACTGAGTCAGTGTCCTGCTTTGCTTAGGCTGGTCTTATGAGTTCAAGCAATCCTCCTGTTTCAGCTCTCCAGGGTTCTTGGATTATACGTGTGAGCTGTTGCATCCAGCTTATTTTCTAAAGAGTTTACCCTGCATAATGCATGTTGGGTGATTCTTATAAGGGAAAGTCTTTGGTGGTTGTTCACTGAGCTAGTTTGAATTGTGTCCTCCAATAAGATATGTTCAAGTCCTAACCCTTGAATATAACCTCATTTGGAAATATGATTTTGCAGATATAATCAACTTAAAATGAGATCATACTGGATGAAGGTGGGCTCAAATCCAATAACTGCTGTTCTTATACAAGAGAATATTGGACACATAAAGGACTGTCACAGGAAGATAGAGGCAGAAATTGGTTTATGCTGCCATAACCAAGGATTGCTAGAGGTAGAAGAGACAAAGAAGTGTACTTCCCTAGAGATTTCAGAGGGAGGATGGCACTGCTGACACCTTGAATTTGGCTTCCAGCCTTCAAAACTGCGAGAGCATAAATTTCTGTTGTTTTTAGCCACCTGGTTTGCAGTGATTTGTTACAGCAGACCTAGAAAATGAATTCATTCACCAACTAGAAAACTAGATAAACCTGCCTTCAAAGTTCAATTCTCCAGGCTTATTTCTTGGGTGATAACACTTTCTGTACTTAAAAAAAAAAAAAAGTGTGTATTAGAGATTTCTTCCTCTCCTGGCATTCTGTACCATTATTGTCCATGATGCATGAGACCTTTGTATCTGAAACATTGCCTAAACATTTGCAGCTCCTCCTGGGGTATAAAGGCCTGATATTCTGCTGTTAGGCTATTTGATAGCCACCCCTGACCATGCTGAAAACCTTCAGACCTCCCCTGCCAACCCACCCAGTTAGTGACTTAAACGTAACTCTCCAAGTTGACTCATTAACCTGCAAGGTCAGCAGACAAGTTAAAGGTTGAACTGAGAACAACAAAGTGAGACTCTGTCTCAGAAAAAAAAAAGATCATGTGTGATAACAAATGAAGATTGTAAACTTTTGCTGTAAATGCCCTTTCCTGGAAAACTCTGAACAAAGTGCTTTGAAATTAGTTTTTGTTTTGTTATTGGAGAAAGGGTTCCATGGAGAACCTGGAGTAGGGATATAAACAAAGGCAGAACTTTGTTAAGGAGATGATAATGGCAGTCAACAATGGAGACTGAGGGGAGATATAAGGGTGCTGTAGCAATAGAACTGATGGGGTGTTAGGTGGGAGGAGAGCAAAGGATAAAGCTGACTCCTAAGCTGAGAAAATCAGGAAAACATTTGTGCCACTAACTGTCATGGGAAATTGATGTTTGAGATCAGGAAGGACAAGAAACTGGGGATGAGGATGATCAGACTTACTGGCTAACAGAGCTCACCAGGTCACTGCCTCTAATTGCCCATTTTATAAATGGGGAAACTGAGGCTCAGAGAAGTGAGACTAACTCACCCCAAGTTCCATAACCAGAATCCAGGACTCCTATCCTAATCCCATACTCTTTCCAAATTGGAATTCAAGAATTAGAAAAAGTGGGAGAGTTTAGACCCTAAGATCTCGATTTTATAGAGTCCCATTTCCTGGCTGATAATAAACAGGTCCCCCAAAAGAAAGGGTGTAGGGCAGAAGCCACAACCCAAAAGTTTATAGCTGGCATTCTACTCTTTATTAAAAACATTAATATTTGAATTTATTTCTAACATTTAAAGATAAGGCAAGTTCCCATAATAATCTGGATTTCTGGCTGCTCTGGAAAAAGCCAGGCGCTCTGTCAGAAACTCAGTAAGAGCTGCCCTCCTTTCAGATGAGGAACACACAGGGTAGTCGGTCCCACTCCACCTGGTTGGCTTCAACAACTCATGTTATAAACCTGGCCCTTATAGGCCCTGGATTTTGCAACCCCTGGGAGGGGGAAGAGAAGCAGAGACCTGGAGCCCATGGCTAACAGCTGGGATTGTAAATGGCAAGGGGTGAAGGAAGTGACCAAGGATCACAGAACAGGAAGGGCCAGAGTGCCGAGACTGCAGAAGCAAAAGGCCTCGTCCAAGAATTCAGGGTCAAAGTTTTCATCTATTTTTAGATAAAGTAACAGGATGTGGGAACCAAAAAAAGGTGGTCAATTCTCCAATACCGCACAATGGTGATGACTTATGCAAAACATCCTCTTTCCTATTTTTAACTAGATCACAGAAGCTGCGTCAGAGGACTTTGCTGCTGACTAATTCTGTTGAGGCGTCTTTCTCTGAATTGTATAAATGTCATCCACACAGGCTAAAGAACATTTGAGAAAAAAACTCCATAAAGACTACTGCATACAGGGCATTCTTATAAATAGTGCTTGGAGTGAGAGCCGGGTGTTCTGGGCCACAGCTTTCTGGAAGTTGTCTAGGATTTCATGGTTAAAGGATGCAGACATTCCAAGAGAAATCATTCGTTTGTTTAAGTGGAATTAATGATCCCATGGGTTTTTTTTTTTCCCACTGTAAAGTACAGTGAGGACTATTTTTTAGTGCAGATGACATGGAGAATTATGCTGATTTTTCAGCAGAACAGTTTTCTAGTTGTATAAATATCCCTGCACCAAGAACAGGAGAAAAGGAATCAGGGATGAGGGCAAAGGGTTCTCGAGGCTTTATAGGGAAGACCCACAGTGTAACGTCGGTGGGATGTTCACGTCCATTGAGACCTGGGTCGTCAGGGGATACAGACCCTTCCCCTTGGACTGAGGGAGAAAGGAAGGTTTTGAACATGCTGTGAGGACCCCGCTGTAACTTCCCAGGCCTCGCAACTTCTGTACCCTCCAGCTGACTTCCAGCTGCCAGTATCCATATCTCTTTGGGAGAAGCCAGGAAAGCTAACCCGTGTTTGCAGTAGTTCAGAGGGGTCAGGGAATGGACACCACCTAGAAGCAGCCGCTGGTCACGGTCAGCAACTGCTGAGAGGTGGCGTATAAATACCCAGGGACGCCCACCTCAGCAGCTCAAGGCAGAGAGAGAGAGTAGGCTGCAGGCTCTAGCAGGCGGCCATCTAGGTAGAAGTTAGTAACATGGTAACATTTTAGTGTGGGTGTATGTTCATGTGTAGTATGTATACTTTCAACATGTATATATGAAATGCATGTACTGTGTATGTAATGTTTATATGTATGATAGCAATATATGTATATAATAAAAAATATCCATGGGTTTTAATGTTATTTATAATATTTTTTATTTATGGAAGATGATCCTGTTTTTCCATTTACAGGGGTGTTACAAAGTTTCCATTTAGAATGAACGCCATTTAAATAAAAATACTGAGTTAGTTTAAAAAACATTTAAGTAAACCATACAGCAAGGCCTATGCCCATAAGATGAAAAACTGTGGAGGTTATGCATGAAAACTTGAAGTTTGGGAAAGCCTGACATTATAAGAGCATTTATTCCTGGGCCCAGAAATAACAGCAAATACGTTGGGCTGACTTCAAAGAGAAGTTAAATTATGTTATCAGATCAGCCATTTCATGGCCTTATTCTCTTCCTGCTCTGCACAGGCTAACCTTAGAACTATTTCCTGGCCTGGCTCATTCATTTATTCATTCGACATGTATTTATTACGGTTTTGTGGTGTTGTCTCTGTAGAAGATGCTATGCTGTGTGTTTATTGAGGGGCTATTGACTGCACTGATTGTTGTGGTAGATACAAAAGAAGTAAAATATACAACCCTTGTTCAAAAGAAATTTACACTCTAGTTGAGAAATCGGGATAAATTAATTACTTATACGCAGTATGAAGGACCACCGGACATGAAGAGCTAAGAATTCAGAGGACTGAGCCATTGCCACAAATTAGAGTCACCTGAGAAGTTTTAATTCATTTACTTTTAAAAATGGAAAAAAACCCTGGAGATGTTCTAGCTCCGTGTTCTCCTGCTTTGTTTTTCAGATCCCTCAGGTGCCTCAGGAACTGCCAAGGTGGTGGGGAGGAGAGAATGGTTTTAGGCCACTCACCTCTATTTCAAGCAAGGACAACTCTGTCTTTGCTGGCCTGGGAATTGTTGTTAGAGAAATGGATCTGCTGCTTAAAGGAATAATAGTTAACAAAAAAGTTTGAAAACTTGAGTCTAACAGGACTGATTTTCAGATCAAACAACTGAGGCCCAAAAAGGCTAAGTGACATTTCCCAGTTCCCATGCAGAGTTTGTGACAGAGCCAGGGCCAGATCCCACTCACATAACTCCCACACTCTTTCCACTGTACCTATGTCCTGAGGAGATGGGACTTGAGTAAGGCCTTGGAGGACAGGAGGAAATAAATGGGAAGAGAAGATCAGGAAGTGTTTTGCAAATGAGGAAGTCCAGGGTCAAAGGTGTGAAGGGGAATGCAGGTGACTCTTGGGGGCCCACTAGGAAAAAGTATTTGAGTAATGAGAGGGTTCAAGCATTGGAAGTGGGAGGAATGAGGTGAGGGGGAGGCTGGGAACACATTGGAGAGCACCTTGCATGCCTGTCAGGGAAAATTAACATTTAAATAACAATTAACGTCACCAAGACTTGGTCCAAACCTCAGAGCT
The DNA here is from genome assembly GCA_963574655.1 of Perodicticus potto. NCBI lineage: Eukaryota > Metazoa > Chordata > Mammalia > Primates > Lorisidae > Perodicticus > Perodicticus potto. The sequence goes on from CAUYRH010073288.1 coordinate 36,640, forward strand.
GGGAAAGGACACGTGAAAACCAGACTTAAGGGGGCAGCACAGCAGAGAGTACATTCTGCTGCCAGAACATGCTGTGGACAAGTCACTCATCTCTGTGCCTCGGTTTCCTTATCTGGAAGTCAACAAGAGTATCAAATCTTTTCTCTTGGAGATTCGGTGAGGATTAAATGAAATAATTCACTAAAAACAGCTCCTGGTGCCTAGTAAGGGCTTACTAAATAATAGCTATTATGATGTTGTCCAAGAAGAACTTCACTGAGTCAAGACAGAGAAATGCCGAGGGTAAGCTACTTGGTAGTGGTACCAAAATTAAAAATTAGTTCCTCCAGTGTTTAATTCAGCCCCCTTTCATTTATCCCATCAAATGTTTCAAAACAATGTCTGATTTATTTTTCTAGTATGTATTAGCATTTTCTCTTGCAAGACATAGCACACTTACTGTTTTAGCACAAACATACTTCCACTACCTAACAAACGCAAACATTGTAACCTAATCCTTTATACCCTCATATTAATATGAAATTAAAAATAAATAAATAAATAACATGAAAGCAGAGTCTCCCAAAAGAAAAAAACAATACAAAAACAAAATCATACTTCCACAATAGTTTCCTTTTGATAAACAATTTTTATTGATTTCTTTCACCCCCTAATTAATATATCACACTTAGAGTGCAGGACTTCCTTTGAAAAAGCTCAACTTTCAATTTTCAGGTTTTAAGCCACTGACATCCCAAACTGACTTTAAATCACATGAAATTACATATGACATTTAGAATTAAATAAATATTCTGATTACTTCTTTGTGTCTGTGGAGAAAATAACATTTATTTTGACTAAATGTTATCTTTTCTCTTTTTCATCAAATGAATCATGCATGTGACCCAAGAGCTTCTGTTGTTCTTTATGATTCATTGATCAACCATGAAAGAACAAACAAATCAAATGCTGAAATTTGGCTTAGAATTCATCGCTAATTCTCTCCGGGAGACTGCTGTCTCCCAAAAAAGTATAGACTTTAAGAGATGACAGTTTTTTCAGAGATTTGTTAGCTAAACTCTTTTATCTTTATAAATTAGAAAATTGAGTTCAGAGACTTGAAATGACTAGCAAAGTCATTCAGCTAATTGGTGGGAAAGAGGGATTTTGAACCGATTTTTTTTTTTTTTTTTTTTTTTAATTTAAATTTTCCCCACCTCTTGGGGGTGGGATACAATTATAAGAGGGATTTTATCTAACAAATGCAATCAGTGTAACCTAAATCTTTGGACCCTCACTGAATCCCAAACAATAAAAAAAAAGAAAGAAACGAAAAATAAAAAATAACCTGAGAAAAACCATGACAAAATAAATGAATAAATAAAAGTGCCCATTGCATTATGTCCTACATCAACTCATGTATTTCTAAAAAGTCTTTCTGTATTATCAGGTGTTGGTTAACTATGGCCTGTAGGTCAAATCTGGCTTGAGCTTGTTTTTGCAAATAAAGTTTTATTGGAACATAGCTATGCTCATTCATTTACTTTTTGTCTATAATTGGTTACTTATTACAGTGGCAGAGTTTGGTAGTTGCCACAGAGACCATATGACATTAGCCTAAAATATTTACTATTTGGCCCTTCATAGAAAGTTTGCCAATCACAGTTTCATATGAAGCTTAGTTGAAATTTTTTCTTTTCTGTTTTTACTCTTTTTTTTTTAAATCAGACTCTATTTTCATCAGTTGAAGATAGTGGGGCTGGGCAGGGAACAATGGGGGAAAAAGAAAGAGAAAGGAAAGAGCTAACATTTATTCATCTAATTGGGGGCAGGAAATATTCTAGAGGCTTCATATGTCATCTCACTTAATTCTCAAAGAGCTGCTATGAGACTGCTATTTTCAGCCCCATTTTGCAAATAAGAAAACTGAAGCTTAGAGAGATGTTTAAGTCACTAAATTTATGTCACTAACAATTAGCAGAAAGAAGATTTGAATCCAGGCTTCCACATTTAAAAATGTCTGTTCTTTCTACTATAGCATGTGATTGTCATAGTCAAGGTTACCTTCCATTAAAAAAAAAAAAAAACTGTGATCTACCATCCCTTAAATTGAAGTCACTTAATGAAAAAATAACACGTGGTACCAAATCACATTTAATAAATAATTATTTGTTAAGACTGTCAGATTCATGGAGTCAACATGGGTTTTGTTTTCGTCTGAGAGCTTGTTTGTACAAATGGATGAGTTGGACTTGCAAAGATGAGAACAATATATTTCTCAGCAAGCAATAGGCAATTTGCATTTTGGAGAAACTTAATAGGCTAGCAACAGGTAGAATCAAAGTCCTAAATGTATGTCTACACAGCTAATTACATAGAGACTGTATTAATGTGTTTTTATTTAATCAACAATCCTTCCCCAGATCTGGGGATATACAGATCCCCAGAACCTTCCCCCACAACTGAGTCAGTCTGCCTGAGTTTAGGGTTTAGAAGTCTGGGAGATTATTTTATTTTATTTATTAAACTCTGCAGGTCATTCTGATGACCAGCCAGCTTTGGGAACTACTGCTCTAGAGAACGAGGGGGCGAGCAAGAGCTGCATCTTTGCTCAGTCCTTCCTGGCCCTCCGTTATGTCCTCTAAGCCTGTCCACCTCCTCCTGAGGCCCGTGCTGTGGTCAGTGGGTACCCTGTTCACACATCACACTGTATATCCTCTGAATCCAGGAAAGCGGGGCAAAGCACCTTCTGAATTGCAGTTACTGTGGCAGGTTGAGCTTTTATTTCTGTCACTGCCTTTTTTGCTTTCCATTTGCATTTGCAAAAATTGCTCTCGTGACAAATTCTATTCTGATTTCTTCTACTCCCTTAGTACAAAAATGAGTTTCATAGACACTCAGAATTTAGGGGATAAAATGCGATAACTTGACCCCTGTATTCTGTTATTCATCCCCCTTCTTACTTTTAAAAAGGTCACTGCCACCACTATGGGTTGAAACCAAAAGGGGCTCTGAACCCTGAAAATTTGATAGCTCAGCTACCTAGTCATTAATGTAGATTTTTTTCTGGGGTCATGTTAGCCTAACATAACAGGCTTTTAATTATAGAGAAATAACCACCTTCAAGCCACACTCATTTTTTTTAGCCACTTACTCTCTCTTCCTTACTTAGTATAATTTAAACAATTGCCCTCAAGATCTTTGTGACTAGTTGGGAATCGCTATCACTGAGTGGGAAAGGTAGTTCTCACTCCCTTAGGGTAAGATATGTGTTTTCTTTGTCTTAAATAAATTAAGACAAAAATGTATGATGTATGAAGACTTCCATATATGTCATATTATATTTATGATTGATTAGGTCCTAGTAAAGAAACAAGAAGATACAGAATCTTAGAGAGGAAAAATAATGTGTAACATTCTAAGCAGACCAATAAAGGTGTCATCAAAAGGTGTTTAGAATTACTATGTAAATAGTAATTAAAGAGAAACTATTAAAGAGAAACTCAACTGGCAACAATATGGAGTCAACAAGGACATTGGAATGACACTTGAAAGACCCTAACAAAATACGATCACCAAATTGGGATCTGTGGGATGAGAAATGGTGACATAGACTATAATCCAATATGCTTTTATAGGCCATTAAAATTAGAGGTGAAAAAAAGGAAGCTTCATGAAATTTCCTTGGGCAATATCTTTCTTTCTGCCTCTATAAGATTAACAGAGCACATTTCACAATAGACGTCTCAAGAAATTTAACTAACCATTCATTTAAATCTAAAGTGGATAAGCTGTAATTAAATAAGCATCCTCTATTCAAGTTCAATCAGCCCTAATGAGCAAGTCTAAATCCTATTTTCAAGATCAAAATTACCTTTTGTGACAGCACCTCCTTTCTAGTCTGCCCTTCCAACAGGAAAGAGCCCTTCAAACTGAGGGCAGACATGCCCAACAGATAAAACAGCCAGTCCTGGGACTTGCTGAAAGGCATTTTGAGTGGAGTTAAAGGTGAAAAGGGGACCAAGATGTGCATTTGTATAAGAATGTTATATGACTCTGATGTATATAGTCCCTAGGCCACCCTGCTGTAAATAGCAGGCTAGAGGATTTGCTGGAGGAAGAAAAAAATAAAATAGATCCAGGCAAACAGGGAGTAGAACTGGAGGTGGTGGTAAGAAATTAGGAATGGCTGCAAATGGGTGCCGGAAAGAGTTTCTAAACGACGGGGCAGGAGGAAGAAAGACAATCGACAATCGTGGGGGTAGGTAAGAGTTTAAAGACAGTTTGCTAGCTTTTCACATGTACATTCTCCTTGGAGTTTGTGTGTGAGATTGCAGTACAGATCTCAGTTGTTTTCTTTTTTTTTCTGTTTTTTCTTTGAATATTACTCTAAGCTAAAACTCATCACCAAAGGGCCTCTTTAGAGTCCTATCTAACCCTGTGACAGACCCAGACAGATCATCTGCTTTGTTTGGAGGACAGACCAAGTTAACTATTTACCTGGCAGCCCTTTGCTTTCAAGATGAAGGAGATGTAACCAGGTGACACAAGGTGGCCCTACACACTCAGACACCTGATAGGACCATGGAATACAGTTCGCTATTGTTGGGCATGAATAGTGACCTGAGGAGACTTTCTGGCAGGCTGGCTGGAGAACCACAAGGATCTCTCATGGACTGTCTTCACTCACAACGTCCACTTGTTTCTTCCTGATCACTTTCAGGACTGGAAGCCAGAAATGAATCTGAAGAGACAGAAAAGTGGATGAATGAGAGAACTGGAGTCATGTCAAATGCCTCATATAGAAACTTTTCGTTGTGTATAGGTTCAAGGGTCAAGGCTTCAGGAAAAATTGCCAAAAGACTTTGAAATGGACAGAAAACATATCCTTGTGGGTTACTTTGGACTTTCGTTGTCTATGAGCTATTTCCCAATTCTGTAAGTTGTAGATAGCTGATAGCAACGACATAAATGATTCTTGTCTATGACATGAAAATGAACTTCACTGTAGGGTGAAGGGTGCAATTGATCCCTCCCATCCACCGTTGTGGAAGAAGTCAGTTTTGTATGTATTTAGCTAATTCATTTTGGTTTCTGATGCCCTCCCTATGTGTGTGTGTGTTTCTGTTCCTTGAATTTTTTCTTTGAATTAGTTGTAATTTCTTATTGTTCCTTTGTTAATACATTAGTTAAATAAAATCTGATATGCATCCATTTTATACATGTATGAGAATAAAAAACACTGGAGAATGAGAAAATTCTTTGGGGTTCACAAAGTGGTGGTAGATATTTTCTTCTGTTTCTTTTTTCTTTATCCTTGACCAAGGAAAGTATATCTGATCAGTCTTTGTCCTTTAATAGCTAACACAGACGACCTTCCCAGTAGCATCTCCGCAATATGACTAAACATACTTACCTTAAACCAGTGTGTTGAAGGATGTCATGTCGAAACTTCTGGACCAGCATTCAGATCACAAAGCTAAGAGCCTCAGCCAAGCACACTTTTTAACTTTCCCCCAAAGTTATCCCTTCCAAAGTGGTAACACTTCCTTACTTAGAGGTTTCATGTAGTACCGCAACTTGGCCTCACCTCCGTAAGGTATAGACTTAGTTTGCTTGTGACATCTCCCGGTGGCTGCTGTGATCTTTTCCTCAGCAGCCTTGCATGTAGGTACCGGACGCGCTCCCTCTCCACACTGGGGTAGAAAGATGCAGACACCAGGACTCTAAGCTGCATCGGGGTGGAGGACAATAGTCCCAGAAGCACTAGTATCACAAGAATAACACTGAGAGGAACCCAGGTCTCAGACAAAAGGAGCTTTGGTTTCGGGATGCAGTTGGGTTCAAACACAGATATATTAAAGGAAGAATCACGGATGATGTCTTGAGTTCCTCGCTTCTGAAATGAAAGAATAGAATAATCAAAATCCACGCAAGTTTTGTACTCAATTCCTGCCTTTCAAAGTATTTTCCTGTGACACACAGCATTTATCTTCAAACAGTTGGGAAGCTTTGGCTAAAGGAACTATTCTTTGGTGTGTTAGGAAGGATGTGTCTTCCAAAGTGGGCTTGTGAGAAGACGGTATAGATTTCCTGGTGAGAAGTGTATTAATGAAGTTTGTCTGCTCTGTCCCTTCTTTTGAAAGTCACATACCCATCAGACTATGGAAGGTTCTGACGAGAGAGCAGAAAAATCTGTTTAACAAATTTGACTTTATAACTCAATGAAAGGAAATATTTGTTTCTACATTTTAGGCCACATGGGTTAAAGAAAGATGAGGGGAGTCAGCTAGAATAGCAGGCTAGAGAATTTGCCAGAAAATTGGGAAAGATTGTTTGGGAACATAGCCCTTTTAACCCAATCACATCCTCCCAGTCTGGACAGACAACCCTTCAGCAGACCACAAGGTCACAAGGATGTTGAAGCACTGACTTACCTTTCAATCAACCTTGTGGAGTGTGGAGCTGGGGGTATTATTCTTCCTTTATGTACTATACGCCCTGCCAGGTTGATATGTTGACCCTTGGACTACTTTACTGAAGGTGACTCTAAAACCTTATTTGTGGAATTCTTAAAAACAGGAATTTCTTTTGTCCCTCTTGGATCTCACAAGGGGTACATTCCTTCCTTTTTTTTTTTTTTTTTTTTTGAAGGTAAGAGAACAAACCAGTTGCCCTCTTCAGACTGACACAGAGGACAGAAGACGACATTGAGCTACCCAGCCAAGCCACCAGGAGAAGCCTGTGCCGATTCAGCTCTTTCCTCCCCTTGCTCGGGAAAGTCATTTAGTCTCTTGGTGGATTTGTTTTCTAATTTGGTAAAACAGGAATTAATGGACCAGATCTTGCCCATGAAAACTATTCCCAGTGTAAATTAAACACCTTGGAGATGGAGCATTAGCCGTGCAGACTGGAGTGCTCAGTAAGTTATTATCACCCTAGAGCCAGAGAGCCCTGGGGCCAGGAGAAGGTAAGCGATTTCTCAAAAAGAACCCAGCCACACCCAGAGGACACCTTGCACCTTGGATCTACCCCAGTACCTCTGCAGAATTTGGAAACCCCAAACCCTGGACCTCTAGGCAAATGTCAAGTCAAATCTATAAATTCCCCAGCATGGTGCCTAAGCAATGAGAAACATTCGTCTCTGCTTTTCTCTTATTAAAGACGGTCCGCCTACAAGTAAATAGGACTCCAGTCCCCAGAGCAAAGGCATATACTCTCTTTAATACTATTGAAGAAACAAACACAGCGGTTGAGTCCGTGATGAGAAATCCTGCAATAAGAAAGCAGCGTGTGTTCAGTCTGGGGAGAAGTTATTAGTCTAGGAATTTAACTGGGTATTTTGCAGTTGGGACTCAGGGTGATAGAGAGGTTGAGTCAACAATTTTGTATGGGGTTGTTGAGGGTCACGTCGAAGACATTAATTCTTTCAAAATGCCAAGCAATATACTAAATGGAACCCCAAGGTTTTAAAGTATGTTTACTTCTCTTGAGTAAGTAATGAAGGGAGGGCAGGCTCTGTGTCAGGCAGTCCTGAAAAAGCTAATGCAGCCCAGTGCTGTGCACATGGGGGTGCTCGGTAACTGGAATCTGGGGCTGTTCTTACATACGCTGCCCACCCAGACAGCTCTACTTGGCTCATTTCCCATCTTCTTTATTTTAAACATGTATTTAAAATTATATGCAAGTGGGAGCCAAATATAGGCAGAGCTGTGAGCCGATGTTTCTCTTCCTACTTAACTTCTTTGCGAATCTGTGGCAATAGCGAAAATCAGATGCCTCCGAAGCATCCTGGTCTCAGGGAAGCCGGCTGCGGGAGACGGCGTGAGAGGAGCTGCCCGCGCTGGCCGGTGCTCACCACCCTGGCGGTGTTCCTTCTGTATGCGGGGGCCTCCCCCCAGCATGCGAGCCCCTCGATGGGATTCCATCCCAGCCGAGTCATCTTTGCACCCGGAGCACCCAGCGGGGCCCAAAGATGTCACCACATTGTCATCGGAAAGCTTCTGAGTCATTCTGGATGCTCCCCTCCAACTGTCTAAAATGTTGCAAATTCGCAAAACGGGCAAAGGTATTAGCTAAAAGAGAAATAAGTGAGAGAGAAGCAAGAAAGAACGGGGGAGAGGGAGAATGGAGACTGCAGGAGGAGAACGAGGGAGGAAGAGGGGCCCTTTCAATAGGCCCCGGCCCCCCAAGATCAAGCAGGTCTGAAATAACAGCTCAGCTTTCCCTTGAAACACTCCTCCCATTACCCACCCTGCTCCAAATAATCGGGGCAGCAGGGGCCTCGCAGTTAACTGAATTCCTCAGGGAAGCAGAGCTCTGTGTCACCAACTCTGAGAAGCCGGAGGGTCAGGAGGGCAGGAGTGAGGGGCCGCACCGCCCAGCCGGCGCAAAGCGGGGAAAGTGCGAGGGGCCGAGGCCCTGGGAGACACAGACGGAGGCGGAAAGGGGGCTTGCAAGGGAGGGTTTACCCGCAGCGTTGCTGCCATCTCCCCTCTGCCATCCCCCCAGCCGTGGGCACAGCCTCTTGCAGCTTGATGAAGAGGAGGCCAAATCCGAGCCACAGAAGCAGCAGCGGTGTTCGCACCTGCCTGGGCCAGTGAACTGAACCCGGGCACGCGTCTCACACATACGCACACGGACACACCTGCCCCCCTGGCTCGGCTTCCCCATTCCCGGGTTAAAAATAAACAAGCGTCTGACAACGTCCAGAGCCTCCGAAATGTCAACATAATCGCACATTTCCAAGGGGAAAATGAAAGAGAAAGAATAAAAGATGGGACATACAAATACCGCAGCCTTCTCTGTGGGCACCCAGCTGCCAAAGAGACAAAGGAGAACAGAGAAAAGAAAGCCGGAGTCCTCAAGACCCAGGAGGCATCGCTCGGAGAAAGACGCTATCTTGGCTAATTAATATTTTTTCTGAGATCCATCCCTGGGCGATAAGAAGTTAAATTTCTGGCTTTGATCTTTGGGTGATGGGTTTAGAACAGTGGTCCTCAATCTTGGCTGCACGTTAGAATTACTTAGAGAGGTATTCAAAATCTTTCACCCCTTTCAAATTAACTCAGAATCCCTGGGGATTCTAGAGAGAATTATTGGTTAGTTGGTTTGTTGGGCTCCACAGTGATGCAATTCTGGGGCCAAGGTCAAGGACCACCGGTTTAGAAGGTCCTTGCTTGTTAGCTAGACAGCCAGTCTCTCAAAGTGTGGGTCTGTGGACCACCTACCTTGGAATCACACGAAGAGCTTTTTACTAAAAATGCCCTCTCATTTAAAATAAAATCTCTATAAATTGTAAATGCTTGATACTCTGTATCCATCCCAAGAATTTTTTTTTCAGTATCAGTGTCTCCGTCAGTCATGCAAAGTGGTTGAGTGCCATCATCATAACTCACTTCAACCTCAAACTCCAGGGCTCAAGTGATCCTCCTGCCTCAGCCTCTTGATTACCTGAGACTAGGAGATGCTAATTTTTTTTAAAATGGTTTTTTTAAAGAGATGGGATCTTGCTCTGTTGCCCCAGTTGGTCTTCTGGCTGCTGTAATGCTCTCACTTCACTCTCCTAAAGTGTTGGGATTATGGGCATGAGCCACCACACCTGGTGCCAAGAACATCTTAAGACACACTTAAGATGGACAACGACCGACCTAATATCTGTCTCAAAAAACAAGAGCACCTGGGTAACATTTTTTAAGGGAGTGCTACTAGCCGTATTATTGGGTTATTTAGGGGTCCTTTTGCAACAACCATCCTTTTAAGCATACGCTGATATAGTGAGAGCTCTCCTATGTTTGATAAGGACTCAGTGTGCACAGAAATGCAGTTCTCACGCAGAGAACCTGCTCTAGCTTGAAATCTGCTCGCACAGCTCTGAGGGTCAGAGGAAGGCAGGCCCCACGCCTGGCCTCCCAGGTTCGTGCTGGACACTCCTTCTTGAGAATTAACCTCATGTTCAACATCACGGTCACCTACTGCCACATTTCAGTGTCTGTTGACTGTAGGAGACCAAAAGATGGATCTAAAGATGCTAGGGAAAACCTGTGAATGTTATTCAGGAAAAAGATCTCGGCAAATGTGATTAAGTTAAAGACCTTGAGATAAAAGATTACCCTGGATTATCCTGGTGGATCTTAACACAATCATACATGTCCTTCAAGAGGGAGGCAGAAGGAGAGTTTCCATACACACAACTTGTCAGTGGCCACTACAGATCTTGGGGGAGGCAAACAGTGGATTCTCCCCTGGAGCTGGGAAAGAGTGTGGTCCTGCCAATAGCACCTGCATTTTAGCTTGGGTGTTAGATTATAATATTATATTATAACATACTGTATAATAGACTATAATATATGTAAAATTATATTATACATAAATAGATATATATTATATACTATATAATATTATATTATGATACAGAATCACACCCTAACACTAGGACTACAATCCAACTGAGCCCGCATTCGTCAGGCTCCTTCTATGTGCCAAGCAGTGTGCCAGGCACAGGGAATGTAAAGGCGAATAAGACACGGCCCTGCCTCAGGAAGTTCACAGTCTTTTGCAAGACAGCCCAGCAAATGCACCACCAGAAGTACCCATGAGCCCTACCTGTCCGTGCAGTTTCAAGTGAACCTCAAAGCCTGGCAAGCTTTGGAACTGTTTGCTCACTGAGAAAATGAGCTGATACAGCAGATAATCTACGGCTGCAAACAGCACCCAGATGTAGAGATGGGTAAGGATGGGCAGGAAAAACAACAGCAGGTTTTTCCTTTCTTTAGGAGTCAGCCAGAAGGATGGGATGACAACATACTTCCTCCTTTCCTTCTTGTTGAGCGGGAGGACACAGGGCCTCTGCTGATGCCTCTCTCTTTCGTCAAACTGAACAAATTGTCTGGTGATGTAAATGTTCTCATACTTCCAACCACCAGGGCCCAAAAATCGCTTCATGAAGAGGCCAGTGCCAAGGAGGACCAGCAGAAGCCCTGTGAGGGTGAGTAGCTTCTGACCCAGTGAGGACACCACCTCTGTTGTGGTTGTCATCTGGTACAAGGCACGCAGGACCTCCCCTTTGGTGTCATTTAGCTGTGCCTCCAGGAGGTGGCTGGGACTGAACAGAGAGACTGCCAGGGTCTGGTTCCAAGAAACAAGGTCATCGAATAGACCCAGTGGCGTGGTAAGGCCATAAATCCATTGAATTGCCTCAATATATTTTTTCAAAAGTGGAAAGTGTATGGAAAAGCTCTTCGCCCTCAGATTGCAAGTCATACTGTCTAGGAGACCTTTAAAGTTGTGAAAAATATTTTCCACGTGTCCAAAGATCACTATGCCTGTGCCGGCTGCAATCAAAGCATTCCTACCCTCCCGCAGGCCGCAAGACAGGAAGATGAGAAGCAGGAAGCACCGGGCGTGCTTGGAGCAGCACAGCAGGGCACATGTGAGGACCCAGGAGGCAGTGAGTGCTGTGACCGACGACAGAAACCAGCAGAAGGCCACAGAGAGGAGGCCCACCAAAATGAAGGCAATGCAACCACACACTCCCACGTGCTGGATGAAGTCTGTCCATCTGGGGCTTTTCGGACCCACGTAAGCCTCCCAAAGACTTAGGAAAATAGCAATGACTGAGGTCCGGACGCCCATGCTCGTTTAGTCCCTGAAAAGGAAAAAGAAAGAAAATGTTTTTGAATGTCCTATGGCACTTGTAAAGGGTAGAGTGGGAGACAGATGGCAACTAGTGGCCTGAGCTCTTTACTCCTCTCTGTCCCCCCTTGCAGTGTGACTTTCCAGCCTTTCCCACCCAGAGGAGAGAGAAACAAACTCCATGAAGGTGTGGGGCCTATTTCTCCAACCCTTGCATCTGGACTGGCCTCGTGGTTGAGAACAGAATGTGGCAGAGAGGACAGTGACAATTCAGAGCTATGACCCCCTCCCCCACGCTCTCTCGGAAACCTGCTGCCACTGTGTTCACACACCCGGCTGCGTTAGCTGCTGTGACAAATCACCACACAGTGTTGTGAAGAAACACATATTCATTCCTTCACAATTCTGTAGGTTAGAAGTCAGAAACAGGTCCACGGGGCTGTGATCCTTCTGGAGTCTCTACGGGAGAATCGTTTCCTCCCCTTTTCCAGCTTCTATACGTTGCCTGCATTTCCTGGTTCACGGACCCTTCTTCCCCTGTCTCGTAGCCATCCGGGTGGCATATTCCCTCCTCTAGCCTCTGCTTTCATCCTTATATCTTTTCTCTCTGACTCCCATCCGCTTCTCTCTATGACTCTGATACCCACTTCTCTCTATGACCGATCCCCCTGCCTCCTTATAAGAACTCTTGTTAATACATTGGGCTTATCTTATAATCCAGGATGATCGCCCCCATCTCAAGAGCCTTAACTAAATCATGCCTGCAGAGTCCCTTTTCTGGGCATTAGGACATGAACACATTTGGGCAGCTGTCATCTCAGCCTGTCACACCAGAGTGAACTACTGGATGGTGAAAAGCAACTGGTCAGCTCAGCCAATGACCATCCATCTGCCAGATGTGGGCAAGAGGCCACCCTAGACCAACCAGTCTCTAACCAGCACCAGATGACCACAGACACAGGGGTCATAATAAATGCTGATTTATTTTAAGCTCTAAATTCCATACTGGTCTATTAGGTAATCATTGTTAATTGCTAAAGGCAACCATTCAATATTATAAGCCTTAATAGTTGAACCTTAGTCTGATATGTCAATTACCTGCATTATGTAAGATTACTCTTTAAACACCATCTATTTTCTTGTGCTCCAATTTTATGGATCAGAAAGCACCAAGGGTATCCAAACTTAAATGTGGAGTTGAGCTGAGGCCATTGTATCTGCCCTGTCACCATAGCTTCTTCCCTCCTCAACCTACCTACCCTCTGAGTACAGTTGCCTTCCAAGAAACTTATGAGGAAAATAAGGATATTTTTGTCTGTGAGTTAACCATCTTTTCTTTATTCTCAGATCTGGAAATGAAAGTGCTGTGAGGCTGTGACCACCCCATCAGCCATGCAGATTTAGGTCTGTGATTGACTCAGAAAGGCTTAGCTTTGTTAAGAATAAGACAAAATAAATCTGATATTTTTCTCTTTAAATTGACCTAAAAATATCTAAAGAGTATTATATTATTAACATATGCATGGGATTTTAATGAGGCTATTGATCAATTTTTAAATACTCTCAAATAAATTCCTTGCTCCCATCAAATAGGATGGGGCCAGGTTTGTTGATCAGCTTAATACTGTTAGAAGCAGTGAGCCACACACCCCGAGAGAGATGAATCTGGGCATTGGCTAGAGGGCATGAAGTGAACAGCCAGAGGTGAGGAAGTTATTTTCTTCTTGTGTTCAGGCTGAATGAGGTTAATGTAGGGCAGACATAAGGTGGGGGAAATAGACAGGTTAGGAACAAATGTGTGTAAATTTCCAGCAAGAATAGAGAGGGCTTCTGAATGGAAATGCTCAGAGCAGGAAAGAGATATGGGGAGAACTTGAGTGTTGAAGAAGGGTCTTTACCATGTAGGACTGGCCTTAGCAGAGATTCCAGATCCGCCCTGTGGGGATGTTCTTATTCTGTCAAGAAGAAAGCGAATTAGAATAGTAATTGAAATGGGGACCAGCAAAAAGCCATAGTTGCCCCCCCTCCAAGTTTGCTTCCTTTCAGAATTAGAATTTGCATTGAAGGTTGGCAATACTAACATGCACAGCCCCCAGGAAGTTAGAGACCACCAGTCCTTGTGCTCCTGAACCTTCCCCAGCATTGCCAACCCATGTCAGACCCGCTTCATGGCAGGTAGAAAAGCCGGTGGGCAGGCGGGCAGAGGACAAGAAGCCTGCCTCAGAGCAGGCCAGGAGTTGCTGCCTCTCCTCCCAGCTGTGTCTCTATGCACTGACCTCAAACCATTATTTGACCAACTGCTACACTGATAGATAGTCACTGTTTTTGCCACTGTCCCCCACTCCCACGCAAAATCTGTGGAGGCTCTTTGCATTTTAAACAGCGGAAACTGGGGCTCTGAGCGCTTGCTGAGATTTGTCAGTGATCACACAGAGTAGATGGCAGAGAGGGACTCACACCGGGCTGGCCCGACTCCTGCAGCCTCTCCCCTGCACCATGCCCAGGGTCGGTGACGCTGGGTTATGTGTCAGCTCTTTGTGTTTGTCCCTGTTGGAGACACATCACGATTTCTACCAATGGCTGTTTAAGACCTGATCTGTATATCGCAAAACCATTTCCTCTATCTATTCACTTTTTCTTTTTTTTTTTTTTGCCCTACATCTAAATAGTTGTCTCTGTAAGGCTATGTCTCAATTTAGCAGATTCCTCTCTAAACTGAATCAGAAATCTCAGCGGTTTTATTTTTTTCTAATTTTCTTTATGAGGTACCATTTTACTTGCTTCCTAAAAAATTAATAATGTATATTCTGGATCTATTTTTCCAAAATCTTCCCTTCATCCTTATACAGTATGCTCTTAAAACAGTCATTTTTTTTTAATGGAAGAGATTTATGTAGACATTAAAATCTTAACACTTTGCAATAAGATCTAATATCAAATAAGATATACTCCTGCAATTTTGTCCCGGAAGAGGCACAGTTTCTTAACAAGCAACAGCTCTACCATTATCCTTCTTGTTTTGGGGCTGAAAATAGCATGTTGCCAAAAGACACTAAAACTTTCTGTAGTGCGAGGACCAAAAACATTTCCCTCCTATTTTATAGCTGAAGCCACACGGAGCAGCATTTTGGGCCACAGGCCCCGAGGCTTGTGTTCCAGTGGCCCCCAGTCACGTCCAGTGTTCCTCATTTCCCCTGATTGAATTGAAGACCTGCATGCTCCTTCCGGGCGAGGTGAAATGTGAGGAACCTTAGCAAGGGCCTTGAGACTCCCCGGAAATAAGGTGCCCAGTAAATGCAATGTTGTTTCTTCTTGTTTCTTTGCTGTCAGAGAAAACTGAGAACTTCCGTTCTGTGCTCATGAAGCAAAGATTGAATGCCCGAGGTGAGCGCTGTGATGCTGTCCACGCCTCCCTTAGACCTTGGCTGATTCTCTTCTTGCTGCCATGCAGGTGTGGACATTCTGCTGATCTTTCTTCAGACAGTCCCAATTCTTTCCTTTTAGGCAAATCAGTGAATCAGAATTTTAACCAGCTGATTGCTGGTTTCTTTCTCAAAGACTTTGCCAAGCAGATACTCAGATTCTCACATTTTCTCTTTAGGGCCAGAGGGAATGTTATAGCTCAGCACTTCTTATAGTTGAGTGTATAACCCCTAGGGGACTCTTGTTAAATGCAGACTTTGATTCAGAAGGTCTAGGGTGCATTCCAGATTCTGCATTCTTAACAAGTCCCCGAGTGCTGCCACTCATCTGAGAACCAGACTTGGAGTGGCAAACTCTAGAATCAGCACTGATAGAACTTTCTGTAAGGATGGATGCATTTTATATCTGCAGTGTCAGCGTCCAACATGGCAGGCGTTAGGCATTGTGACTGTGGAGCCCCCAAAATAGGGCTGGTGCCACCGACGGATTAAATTTTAAATTTTATTCAAATTAAAATTATTAATTTTAATTAATAATGTAATTAATTAAACTTTTATTCAATTTGATGTTAATTTAAATAATTTAATAATTTTTTTTAATAGGCAGACTGGATTTTATTTATTTGTACTTAGACCAGGCCAACTGGGACTGATGGCATCAGGATGCAGCCAAATGCAACACATCTTTCTACAAATATTAGAATAATGAACAAAGAAAGGGTTGTAGTGAAACAGAGCCAAAAGAGGCAGAGGAAATTGATGACATGCATTCTAGCTAATCCTTCACTGGAACAATTGAGGTTTTCAATAAGCAAAGCCTTTCACGCCTCAAAGACCTAAAAATAGGCCTCTTTGCCTACCTGTCCTGGCAGTGGGGGCCTGTTCACTGTCTATGGTGGACGTATCTTGCTCTGTAAGCCTATATCTTGTTCTTATGCTATAAACCTACCTTTCTCCTCCTCAATAAACTTTTTTTCATGCTTGCCTTAAAAATAAAAAAAAGTAAAAGTAGACCCACCATTTGACCCTGCAATCCCATTAATACATATCTACCCAGAAGAGAAAAAGACATTTTACCACAAGTACATTTATGCTTAAATGTTTATAGCAGCACAACTGACAATACCCCAGATGTGGAAACAACCCACATGCCCTTCAACACAAGGATTAATAAACTATGCTTTATGTATACCATGGAATACTATTCAGCTACAAAAACAAATGGAGTTTTTTTATCCTTTTTAACAACCTGGATGGATTTGGAGAACATTCTCCTAAGTATCACAAGAACAGAAAAACAATCCTCACATGGACTCAATACCCATTTGAAACTAGAAGATCAAAAATCACAGACCCACATGAAAGAAAATCTCAATGAAATTCAAGAAGGGAGGGAAGAAGGGTGTAGTAGCTTCATACCCAACAGGTACAATGCACGGATTGATGACACATCCCTAGGGGATAGGACAAGCTACAACTCTGACCTTAACCTTTCATGGTAAATTATATAACCTAATGGTTTGTGCCCTCATAGTAATCTGAAATAAAAATACAAGTATCCTTGCCCTCTAAGTATTCATTTATGAGAAAAAAATAATAAAACCTTCAATCCCAGAAAGTGAGAATAATCCTTCACACGTCTTTGTGTTTTTTACTTCCCATTTTTGCAGTTAGATTCTAAATCCTACAACTATCCCAACTAGTATTACATCTGCTTATCTATAGCCAGAGATGTCTTCTATCAAGTTGCCCATAGCAGCCAAGGTTACTGGAATCTCTGCTGAGACTCCAATCTTGAAATAGGCACACTGAGAACCAGAACAGAGGCAGAAGAGTTCCTCTAAAGTAAGAAAAATTGGTGAGGTGCAGTGGCTCAGTCCTGTAATCCTAGCACTTTGGGAAGTTGAAGCAGGCAGGTGGATTACTTCACGCTCAGGAGTTCAAGACCAGCCTGAGCAAAAGCCAGGCATTGTGGTGGGCACCTAGAGTCCCAGCAACTTGGGAGGCTGAGGTAAGAGGATCATTTGAGCACAAGAGGTTGAGGCTGCTGTGAGCTCTCCACCCTCTACCCAAGGTGACAGAGCGAGACATTGTCTCACAAAAGAAGGAAGAAAGAAGGAAAGAAGGAAGAAAGGAAGAAAGGAAGGGAGGGAGGGAGGGAAGGAAAGAGGGAAGGAAGGAAAAGAAAAATCTACAAAGGAGGAAAGGATTCAGCCACTACCTGAAACTGAGTAACACACCCCTCTTCTCACATCTCCAGGCTGCATGTTCATTAAGTCATTTAGGAAGGAATCCATGGTTTGTGGGGCGCTAAAATACTCAGTGGTTCGTTGGATTGCATTATGGCTTTCTCCAACAGCTTCCAAAGCAATTTCCAAATCACTGGCAAGAAAATTTTGCTGTAACTGCAGGCAGGACTGTAGGAGGTTCCTCCCCCCAGTTAAGGAAAGAATTGTTCCAAGGCTGACTATTCCAGGCTTGGGTGCCCCAGGTCTGACTGTTCTAGGAATGGCTGCTTCAAAACCAGCTGTTCTAGGGTTGGTGACTCCAGGTCTGGGTGCTCCACACTGGAAGGTTTCCAGATGTGTTCCTCAGACACACGTGGGGACAGAGAGAGCGAAGGCCTGGGTATTGCGTATTCCAGACCGTGAGTGGGAAGCTGGTGTTGAGGCCTGAGCCGGGGTCGTACTGTTGGTGTTCTTCAGCCACCTGTTGTTCTGCCACCTCTTAGATTTCATTCTCTTTCTGGAACCAGGTCTTAATCTGTTTGTAGCCGAGGTTCAGGATGTTGGAAAGTTCTTGCATCTGTTAGAGGCTGACGTATTTCTGTCTCTGAAATCTATCACCAAGTGTACACAGCTGGGTCACAGAGAACACGGTTCTGGTCTTCTGTTTCTTGACCTGGACCTCATCTTCCTTCTTCACTGCACTCTTCTCTACAGAAGTGGATAGTTCTACTTTGGGACTAGTGGAAGAAGCAGGGCTGCCCTGAGTCAGCAGATCCATGGAAGTAGGAAAGGAGAGGCGTCTCTGTGTCGGGCACCTCTGTTGAAGACATTTGCAAGAAGGGATCATTTTCTTCAGGCCCACAAGTCACAGGCATTGGAGAAGAGTCACTGGAATCACATGCTGCAGGGCAAGGCATGCCAGGATCCACACTCATGCTATTGAGAAGGAAGCGGGGAAAGCAGAGCTGGACTGCTGAAAAAAATAATAAGACTTACATGTCTATACAGAATCTACAGAAAAAGATCTAAAAGCCAGGAGGAAGAGGGTCCTCTCCATAACAGCAGGAGGCAATCAGCTCAATCCAGCAAAAAAATCAGTAATTAAATAAATTAAATACAGATTATGATTAAATAAATTGTCAATGGTTGACCTTAAAATAAATGACTGGTGTCCATGTATTAAATAGCACAGTTCTAGATGAGTGATTGACACCTAGCTGGCTGATTTTCACAGCAAAGAAAAGTAAAATCCAAAGAGGCTCAGGGACTTGCTACAGCCATCCTGGCATCAGCAAAGCTAGGAAGGAGACCCCAGTTTTTACCATTCGGTGACATTTCCCACCACATCCCATTTCATCTCTGACCTTCATGAGCCCAGTTTTAAAATCTTGCTTTGGTTCCTAGGTCATAGAGTTAAAATTTCCAACATACTTGTAGCGGTCTGCTGGTGCTGCTGTAACAGAACACCACAGACCGGGTGGCTTAAGCAACTGAAATGTATTTTTCACAGTTCTGAAGCTGGAAGTCCCAGCTCAAAGTCTGGCAGGGCTGGGTTCTGGTGAGGGCTCTCTTCCTGGTTTGCAGAGAGCCGCCTTCTTGCAGTATCCTTACAAGGCAGAAGGACAGGAAAGGGGAACTCTGGCATCTCTCCTTTTCCTTTATTTCTCCCCTCTCTTCCATGCTGCATTACTGTTAATTAAGTACAAAGGCCTTTCCAACAGGTCACCGGGACCTTATCACCCACTTCTCTGGCCATCAGACTCTTGTCTCTCTTCTTTGGCAACAGAGAGGCAGTTGCCTCTTCCTCTTTTTGGAAAGAAAGTCTCCACACTTACAGCCTCAACATCAATTACTTCCTTAGAGAGCCAATTTTCTACTATAGCCACGTCAGGGGTACGAGGCCTCAATGTATGAACTGGCAGAAGACACATACATTCAGTCCCTAATGGTTCCCACTTTGCCCTTGTCATCACAGAATACGTAATTAGTAAAGAAACTACAGCTTGTGCTAAGCCCTGAGACTTACTGAAATGCCACCAATAATAGACAATAGCGATCAATTTGTTACTACATGCCTAGGTGCTATTACGGCATCTGATATACTTGATTTCTAATCTTTGTGGCAACCCTGACCTATTGTGTCTATATCTTTTTAGATGAGAAAACTGAGGCTCAGTGAGGTCAATAACTTACTCAAGGTCATACAGCTGAGAAGCTGAAGCACCAGGATTCTAACCCATGGGTAACTGACACTGTGAGGTCACGATGGACAGATCCTCAGGACCTCTTTAACATGATCTTCAAAGAATAGCATCTAAGTTTGGTTGAAATGTGTTCCCAGGGTCCCAGTCACGCACATATCCTGAAATGCAGATTCAATGATGCCATTATGAGCTCCCCAGCATTGTCAACTGCAGGCTGTGTCCTCCCCTCCTCTGATAGCACAGCCACGCCGAGCCTTCTAGAGCTCCTTCCCACAGCCAAATGCCTGCTTGGCTGCATCGTGTGGCTCATGAACACCCGTGTTTTGTTTAGATAGTGCCAGCATTAGGCTCACCCTCGCTTACCCCTGAAATGAGGGCACCCTGGACGCAGGCTCATAACTGGTTTGCAGTTCTGTCTCTTCCAGAGTCAGGGGATGAGAGGGGCATTCAGTGTTGGTCTCCCCTTCTTGGTTGAGCTGGGTGGGGCGGGGGGTGTCAGGACCAGGGCTCATTCTGTGCTGACACATCAGAGCAGTGGGGGCAGGACTTAGCATTTCAAATGCCTGAGGGGTCAGACAAGCACCTGAAAGAGTGAAGGAAATAAGGAGAAATAGCCGCTCCTTGGCGGTGTGGGCTGTGACAATGGGCAGGGGGTCTCCCAGGGAGGGATGGACCATGCCCCTGGTTAAGTTGCAGGGCAGCAGCTCCCAACCCAGCAGACTTTCTTCAAGGCTCTCTATAAACTCTGTTGTCAGATTTTTCTGTTTTTATTTCAGTCAGCAATCTGGATTTCTTTGGATGACATATTCTGATTTAAAAAAACAAAAAATGTGGCTCAAACTGTTTTTAAACGCTTTGACTGCTGGTTCTGGCCATGGCTTGTCAGTTTGCAGCCTTGATGAGGAGTGGGAGAGATGCTCACGGGACCCCTCCCTCCCCTCTGCTCTGCCCCCACCACCTCCAACTTCCCTGAATTACCTTTCTCCCTTTTGTCCCTTGGGACGTTTTTAAATCATGCTGTAAGCCAATTTCCAGTCTCACACATGAAGCTTTTTCTATATGCCTTGGGAGTATTTATTTTTGCCTAAAAGATCTCTATTTTATTCCCCTCTCTCATGCTAACAGGATCGAGTCCCTCTGTCTGTCTCTCTATTGTTTTTTTTTCTGGCAGTTTCTAAAAGTTTACCTCATCCTTTTAACCTGTAGTTTCTCTTTATTTTCCCCCCATTTTTTTTGAGACACAGTCTCACTATGTCACCCTCAGTAGAGTGCTGTGGCATCACAGCTCATAGCTACTTCAAACTCTTGGGCTTACAGATTCTCTTGTCTCAGCTTCCCAAGTAGCTAGGACTACAGGTGCCTGCCACAATGCCCAGCTATTTTTGTTGTTATTGTTGTCATCATTGTTGTTTAGCAGACTCAGGCTGGGTTCAAACTCGCCAGCCCCAGTGTGTATGTGGCCAGCGCCCTAACCAGTGAGCTATGGGTGCCAAGCCTTTGCCCCCATTATTAATAATATTTATTCCTGACTCAGAGTCCTTGTTTCCCCAGCTGAGACAGAGCACCTGCTTCTCACTTTCACCAACAATATCCCAGGAGTAATTACCACTTCCATGTTTTTAATCCCTAAACTAGGGTTTGTACCACCGTTCGGGCAGGGAAGCCTTAGCCGGAGTCCACAGCACAGTGTCACCAAGGTGAAAGCAATTTTTATATAGTTGGTCTGGAGGGAACTAGGGAAGAACAGGGTCAGTGCTGACCAGCCCCAGTCCAAGCCAGAGCCCTGCAGGCCAGTCTGGAGTCAGTCTGAGCCCATATTTACCCATTTTTAATGAAAGGCTGAGCTGTTGCCATGGGAAACGGAAGCAGCCAGACTTCAACATCAGCCTGCACAGGCTAGCTAGCAACACCGCTTGGAGGGGTGCACCCCGTGGCTATTTCGCTGGGCAGAATTATATGTCAGTGGCAGCCGAGAGAGCCCTGGCACGGAGGACACCCCCAGAGCTCTGTCTGCCCACTTGTTGGAGTCATTGCAACACCCTTCCTGAGCGCTGTCTTTTGAGCACAGATCAACCCTCGGGTGCACATGAACGTGTCCCTGCTTCAGATACAAGGTCCAGTCAGTAGCCACAGCACATGGAGCCAGGAAGTCAGAATGAGAGCCTGTGAGGAATGGGCCACCCCAGGAGGTTTCTAGATGGAGGATATTGAAGATGTAATCACCCACGTGGCTGTCATGGCAAGTGGAGGCAGAAGGAACGCGGCCTGCTTTAGGGAAAGGCCGGAGGACAATGACCTTGGGCACCGTCTCACCACCCCCCTCATTCCCCACTTAGGGAACCCCCCCCTTGTCTGACATCCTGCAATTTCCATTAAGGGAGACCAGAGCTCCTTCTGACCTGCTCTTAAGCAGAGATGGCGTCTGCACAACAAGCTCAGATACAATCTGCAGACACCTTGGGGAAAAATAAACCCAAATGGAGAGTTGCTTTGTTTTCTATGCTCCTCCAGCCAGCGCTGTAGGTCCCGGGGGGGATCCAGTCTGAGCCCTGCAGCCTCCCTCATTCTCTTCATGGCTGGTTGTGAATCTCATATTAAAGGAAATCCAAACAAAGGGCTGAGCAGCACAGGAAAAAATACCAGGCAGGGCGATGAGAGACCTGTGTTCCAGCCGCCTCTGCCCAGGATAGGCTGGCTGACCTTGGATAAGCCACTTCACCTCTTGGGACCTCCACTCCCTTGGGCTAGCTGAGTCCCGAGGTCTCTGCTAGCTCAGCTTCTCTGAAATAAAGGCACAGAGAAAAGTGTCAGCTCTCGGCCACAGGGCTCTGCACTCACTTTTGAGAACACACAAAGGAAGAATGGGGGGTTTCTTTTCCTTTTCATTTTTTTTCTTTCATTTTTTTAAGCTCTTGCAAACTTATTATTTGGTTCAGAACATATTGTTCTCTCTGGCTGCCAAAATAGCTTGAGCAGGAGCCGAGGCCTCCATCTGAAGTGCAGTGAATTCCTCAGAACTTTGTTTTAATCGTTCTTGCCTTGGGAAAGTCAGCAAATGCCTTACCCAGTGAAAGCAACCTTCACACAAGAAAGAAAAGATTAATAAAAGCTACCGGGTAAACAGAATAGCATTTATGGAACAATTCCGCCCCTGGTTGTGCGTGCCAAACACCTCCAGGAGATTTGCTTAAGGGGATTCATTCTTCAAAAACAGGAGAATGAAGCAAGTTTAAAAAGCTACTCCAGGAAGACAGTATTCACCCAGCAGTCTTTCCTGAGATACGACTCTCCAGATACCGAGACTAAAGACTCTCTTTCCGGTGTTTCTCTCCATCCATAGACTGTTGGAGGCAGAGGAAGGGGGCTTAAGGTATCTGCCAGCCACAACTGTTTCTTTCCATTTACTAGTACTTTTTTAAAAAAGAAGTTTTAGAAATAAGATTATTTTGATAGTTTACTTACAGGTTTCTCCCAAGTTCTTCTGTGAGTGCAGAAATACCCTTCCTACAAACTGTGAGCCTTGATATATAGCAGGAAAAAAGGAACCAGAAGTGACAAGAGGGTCACATCACCATGAGTCAATCTTTTTGTTTCCCCTACAAAGTGACTAAGTCATTTAATATCAACAAAGGGTAAAGCTGATACAAAGGAACAGCATATTTATTTCTAATATTTTCCTCAGAATAGAAGTTCTGGAATCAGTTCTAGAAAATAATGGAATAGAATATTCTCCAACACGCGGGGGTGGGCTGTGGAAGCCCGGATGGGCTCTCTCCCCCTTTGCTCTCCTCCCTCTCCCCGTGCTCCCCACCCCTGCCCCACAAGCCTTTGCTCTACCCCACTCCCATTGTGCTTGAAGAAGCAGATGGCACGAAGGAGCCATCTCCTCACTGGGGACCCCAAACAGGTCCCATACCTGGTATCACACCTCTCAATCGTGCATAGGCCTTTCTGTTTTAGAAATTTAGCTTTCATGTCAAAAGTACAGTTTCAGGGATTAGAAAAACCTCAAGAGCTTTTATCAAATCATTCTTTGCTTTTTGATTGAGGCCTATAATATATCTGTATGCACTTTCATCTTAAGAAAAAAGGATCAAAATCGATCCTTGGGCCCAGGCTGTGTACACAGACTGCACGACCCGGGAGGGCGTGTTGTGTAAGCGGCTGACGTCGGCCTGTCAAAGCGGGATGTTTTCATTTGAACAAGAAAGACCAGACTGCAATGTGGGTGTCTGACTGGGCAGCCCAGAAGCCACTGGTGGCCCCCAAAGAGGGAATGGTCAGAGGGTGTAGCAGACAAGGCAGGCGGGATCTCGAGGAGGGGAAGAAGTGGCCCGAGACTTTGGTGATCAGGAGGTCGACGGTGCTTTTGGAAGAGACTTGTCAGTACAGGGCGGAGGCTGGAGCCAGGACGGGTTACCTTGTAGCAGTGTTGGTTGAAATGGAGAGGGAGGAGGCAGTAGTGGGGATCAGTGGGTTCTGGTTTGGGGAAGACCTGGGAAACTTAGCACATCAGCTCACTAAGGAGAATGCAGACAGGGAAGAAGATATGTTGCTCTTGGAGGAGGAAGGGAAGAAATCGGAGGATGGCGTCAGCCCTCTTGTTGAAGGAGGAGCCAGAGCCTCTCCCTCAGAGAGAGGGGAGCGAAGACGGAGGTCGCTGGCTCATGGTGAGCAAGTCTGGGAGCAGCTGCTGGAAGAAAGCCCTGGGAAGAAGAAACTGATAGTCTCCCAGTGCCCCTGGGACCAGAAGTGGAGCCCATGGCATGGTTTTGAGAGTCCAGCAAATCCCAAGCTTTGGAGAAGAATTCAGCAATTGGAGACCCCTGTAAGCAGGTGCAACTCAAAGTCGAGGGGCCGGGATGCAGGCAGGTGAGATGCAGCTGGTGATATGAGCTTTTCTTCCTGTGCTTCTGATGACCTAAAAGAGAGAAAAGGCTCTGCTCAGCTGGGGTCTCTCCTTGGTCAGCTCGAAGATTCCTCAATGGCTTTGCAAGTCCGCAGTTAGTGAGCTGGACTCTTTGAGTATCTATCTGTACTTTTCAGATAAACAGCCCCAGAACTGCTGTGGGAGAGGGGGCCAGATAAGCAGGAACCCCATCCTGATTTTAACACCAATGCTCAAGGGCCCTTGGCCAACTGAAGCCAAGACCTGAAGCTGCAGGACACACCTGGGACTCTGTGGCCAGCCAGGAGAGGTCACCACTGACATTACCGTATGATCCCTGAGTCAGCAGCATATTTTGCTCTTTCTCTAGCCATCAAGGAATCTCTGTCCTGCAGAGGTGATTGTAGATTTGAGGAGTCACAGAGGCATGAATAATACCAGGCTCACTTCAGACCCAGGATTCCTCCTAGACATTCCTCTGGAGAACTGAGAGAGGGGAGGATGTTTTGTGAAGCCGCGCCTGACACAGACAAGGGTTGCCACTTTGCCCATTGAATAGCTTTTAACCCCTTAAAAATTGCTATCGTCTTTCCCAAATTACCTACTAGAGGTCTACTAAGAACCAAACGTTGAGTGAAAAATGCAAGGATTTTGTCCCTCGAGACCAGCTGTGCCGTCTCTGCCCTAAAGCCCTCTTCTTTTCATTTCAGAGTGACATTCCAGGGGGGTTTTTGTATGACCATCAATTCTGTCCTGCTTGATGATAGGTCTTGACTATTTCTGCTATTTCAGCAGGGAAGCCTGCTAGAGGTCAGGGTTTCGCACTCGCTTCTGGACTCAAGCTGCTTTCCCACCTTGGCATTTTTGTCCTCCCCAGGATGGAAGAAGCTCCATCCACCTTTTCTCCTGCCCAAGTCCACTTTTCAAGAGCAGTTGTTCCCTGGCTCTGTGCTTGGTTCCCCATGAAATAGTGGTGACTGCAGAAGCTCACATCTGACGGTTAAAACAGTGCACACGTAAGGAAGTCTAGACAGAGGAACAAGGTTACATAGAAAGGTCTGCGCAGCCATCTCAGGGATGGAAGGGTGGGGAGGGGAGAGCCTGAGAAGGCCTAGTGGGCCAGGTGGAGAAGAGCACAGCCACTGAGCTCTGAGAGCACCAGTGTGGCCCTGGTAGGTGCTCACTGGCAGCCCCTTCTATCCTGGCAGACAGAGCATGGACGTGCTGGCTGGTGGAACCCAGAGGAAGGCTAGGAGGAGGGTGCAGCTGAGTTTTCTTCTCTCTTAAAAAGACATGGGCATAGGCAGGAATATGCTCCTCTGCACCAGACATGCACCTGTCCGCTCGTGTGACCTCTGAAACATAAGGGGAGACAGAGTGGAAAGATGGGAAGGGTCTGGGTCCTCCATGGCATCTTAGCCACTGCGCCAACCCTTCATCCTCTCTGCTCCCAGACACCTGATATGAGAGACAATAAATCCCCCAGTTGTTCAAACCACACATAAATTGGGCAGAAGGTACAGGGAGGTCCCATATCACCCCCACCCCTATTCAGGCACAGCCTCCCCCATTATCCACATCCCCCATTGTTACTATGGATGAGCCTACATTGTCACCAGTCACCCCAAGTCCATACTTTGCTTTAGGGTTCGCTCTTGGTGTTGAGCGTTCTACGGACAAATGTACAGTGACATGTATCCACCATTACATGTCATACTCAGCAGTTTCACTGCCCTAAAAATCCGCCATGCTCCCTCTATGCACCTCTCCGTCCCCACTAACGCCTGGCAACCACTGGTCTTTTTACTGTCTCCATAGTTTTGCCTTTTCCAGAATGTCGTATACTCGGAATCATACGTCATGTAGTCTTTTCACATTAGCTTCTTTCTCTTAGAAATAAACATTTAAATTTCCTCCATGTCTTTCCATCATCAAGCCACTTTCAAACACTATTTTGTTGAGGTATTATTGACATACCACGAACTATATGTGTTTAAAGTGCATACATTTTAACCTATGTGTACACCACAAAGCTATGGTCACAATGCACCCCATCTCTGAGTTTGAGGCATTCCTGTCTGATGAACTCAAATATGTAAAATGAGAATTTTAGTACATGAAAGAGACATGGTTTAGCTCAACCACCAGAGTTGCACACGCTTTCATTTTTCTTGATGTGTCCATTATGTTAGCATTCATCAAGAACTACCATGTTATTTATTCATTTTATCAAAAGCAGAATATGTTATATTCAAATTGTAGTGTCCTCACCAGCATTTGAATGTCTGTAATGACCTATCTTACAGTGCTCCTTGGTAAAATTACTGTAAATATCCCGAGCTCACACTGAGGGGCCATCTGGTATTTGCTTCCTTGGCCACATCCACTGCCTGGGGCCACAATATCCAGCACCGGGGCAGGAAATGCTGCCATTGTCTTTCTAGTCATCATAGACATCTCTCTTGCTGCTGAGTGGTGTGTTCTCTTAATCTTAACAAGGTCGCTTAACTGCTCTCAGTTTCTATTTATCCATCGCCATGTGGCAGAGTAAAACCAGGTGACCTATAGGCTCATTTCTAACTTTAAAATTCTGTGACTCCATAATCTCCATTACCGAACAATTATCAAAAGTGTAGCTCTCAGTGACATACACATTACAGCCTCTTCCAACATCCCCTCCATAAATTCATAAGACATGTGACCTTGAACCTCATTGGATTCCTAAAAACATGGGCTGGGTGATGACGAGATAACATCAAAAATGCTTCTTAATCACAGTTACAAGGTAGCAATGCACCCAATTCCAGGGTACATGGCAGAGACGCCTTCACTGCAGGAGACTGGAATTCCACGGTACAGACCGAGGCTGAACCAACTTGCCCCCCAGCACTGGAACTTCCCTCCAGAACCTGAAGGTAAAAAGTTCAGTTAGACAGAAGACGAACTTGTAAAACAAAATGCAGAAGACAAAAGAGTGGGGGAAGTATTTACCTCTTCAGATCAAAACACAATTTAATATAATGTCTTCATACTATGGAGCCATACAGGCAACTCTTTATATACTGAAATGGAAAGATCTCCAAGAAATACTATGTGGGAAAAAATACTAAGTGGGGGAAAAAATAAGGAGCAGAATGATGTGTGTTGTGCTTATCATTTGTATAAAAAGGGTAAAAAAAAGACTGTATAGGCCTATTATCTCTCCGCCCCTGTCTCTGAAGCATATGCAAGAAACCAACTAACTGTGGTGGCCTTTGCACAGGGACCTGGTTGACCAAATGACAAAGGTTGAGAAGGACCTTTCATCACATTCCTTTAGGTATATTTTGAATTTTCAATCACATGAACTATTGCTTATTCATAAAAACCCCAATTAAAAATAATAAACTACAAAGTTATAAGTTACATAATTATAAGTATAATTATATTAATATATTTATGTACATAGATACCTTACTATAATACAAATACTGGGAAAATAAATAATAAAGCAGGTGAACTTGCATTTGAAGCCAAGTATCAGCACTCAGCTGAGTGCTCTTGGACAAGTCACTTCTTTCTGAGCCTCTGTTTTACTCTGAGCTAAATAACATCTGTTATTATGACACAAATATAAGGCGACAAGGAGAAGTCCCCAGCACTCTGGCAGCTGGTGGCCTGCGTAGGCAGCAGCTCTGGGACCAACCCTCCAGCCGAGGGCTGGGGACAGCGGTGGTACAAGGACCACAGGGGCACCAAGGCAGAGGACCAGGCAGAGGAAGTGGGGTAAGGGGGTTAAACAGAACAGGGCCTTGGGGTGGACGAGTCTCTCCCTTAGGAAGCAGCTGTTTCTGGCATCAAAGCCAGTGGCGATTTGGTAACATTCATCCCAAAGCTTGAAGAATTCATCCCCCTCTAGCGCTTTATTCGTCCCTGGCCTTCCTTATCTTGGTGTCTGCTCCTATAGGCCATCAACAGGAAGAACACTTTGAATTTTCACAGCCACAGACACCTGCCCCTGCGGAGCCCGTGATGGCTCCTAGAAGGATTCAGGCGCTGCGCGTGGGCGGGAGTTTCTCCTACTCCTTCTCTCAAGGGCGCGGTGGTGGCTGCAGCGTGGTCCACCAGACTCTCGTGGCATCCCTGCGGTTCTTCATTTTCAGGAATCAGAAGGGGTCATGAATCAACCCGTGGGTCTAGAAGTAGGGAAGTGGCTTGATCTCTTCCTGGTTTTTCTCACGGCTCAAACACAGGCATCGGAAAGGCTGAGTCACCTGTGCAGGGCCCCAGAGCGAGCTGGGGCAGCTGTGCCCTAGAGCCCAGCGCCCGACCTGCGTGCCTCGGTCCTCCCACTTCCTTCTTGTGGCCTCGCTTTTAAGAAACAATTCTATGAGGGGAAACAAAAAATTAAAGTAAAGATTTCAACAATGTAAGATTGAAATAATGCTTGTCTTTCATCTGATCTCTGTTGGTCTCCCTCTCCCCTCCCCCACAGCACAGCTGTTCACTGGAAACTGCACAATTAGTGGAAGAAGTGGAAATAAGTATAATAATGTCCTAATTCAATTGTTCCTTCTCTGTAGGCCTCACAGCTCAGTCAGCCTGGGCCCCTTGGAAGAGAGCCAGATTTAGAAGACATATTACTCCAGCTCTCTCGATGGAAAAACATCTAGCCAGCAGGCAGAGACTCTGGAAAATTGCTAATAAATTGTTACTGCCTGCTATTAAAAGGATCGATAAGATAAGGCCAGAAGTGACTGATAGGGGGGCCTGTGCTCTGAGTACTAATGGCGAAAGTGGCGCCTGAGGGCTCAGAACCAGTTCTGGCTGGGCCAGCGCCTGCCCATTCATCTTCTTCAGCAAAAACTTGGGCAGCTTCATTCATTGCCTCGAAGCTTGGGGGTATGAATAAGGTAATCAGACGGCATGTAGGGGTGCGCAAGTGTCAGGGAAATTGCCATCTTTATGTCCACAGCTTTGAAGATGCACCAACTTGCCTCTTCTATAATTTTGTGTGTGGTGCTCTCATGGGACAGAATTACCCCAGTAACAGGGTACGGGGGGCTGGGTCCTCTGGGGCCAATCCAAGACAGGAAGACCAGGTACACCCCACTCAACTCCTACTGCAGTTGGGCTCAGCTTTCTGCATGCTGCCCAGCTCATGCGCCTCGTTCCTGGAGACCTTCCTTTCCCTTCTGTAGGCAGCATTGAGGGAGGCAGTGGGATCTCCACGGCCAGTGGGCAACTGGTGAAAGAGGCTCTGCTGGGGGAACAAACCCTCTCCAGTCGCAGACCTTCCCAGATCCGAGAGTGAGGCACCCTGCACAAGACAGCCTGATCTTTCACTCACACATGTGACTGTCCTCATTTTCTTCTTGTCAGCTGTTCCAGCAGAGAGGCCTCTGGTGCGATTCCGCGTGCCCAGGAGCCTTGTTGGCTGTTCTGCCTCCCTCCTCCCATTCTTCCATAGGATTCCCAATCTTCAGACCCTCCCAAACGCCTTGGACAAAGCCATCTCTGTGCCCAACCTTTCCCCCAACATGTCCAAGGACTTGTGTTTGCACTCTTGGGAGTCATCCCAGGGGATCAGCTGCCTCTGCACAGAGCAAGGCTGTGCTGCGATGTGATATGAATGGGCTACAAGGCGGGGGCCACAGTTAGGGACGAGTGGGGGGCAGAAAACCTCACATTGTGGCCTTGGCCTGAGCATGAGCCACCTTTGAGCAAAATGGCAATGAAAGCAAATTGTTTTGATTTGAGATGGCTCATTGTCATCTCCTCTCTACTTTTTTCCCCAAATACCTTTCAATGCCTCCGTCCAGGGAGTTCTGGATTTTGTTACTGTCTTTTTTGGGTGCTGCCTGGGTTCAAGGAAACTTCCTTCCCTTTCTTCCAGACCAAACCAACCCAGCTTCCTTTCAGCAAGGCCTCACACTCAGCCAGTGGCCAGGCTCACCCAGCAGCCTGGGTGTGTTGGGCTTAACGGTGAGGTTTTAGCCAGTGGCTAATGAGTAGTATGTGTCTGCAATGAATGTTCTCTCCTGGAGGGTTCCATAGCTCATCACTTATTCACACAACTGCTGTCTCCCTGCTGTGCAGGTGAGTATCCTGAGCGGGGGAGACATCCTTTTTACAAGGCTACACACCACCCATGCTTTGGGGCCAGGATCTGGCCCCAACCCTGGCTGTGCAGAGGCCTCAGGAAGAAGAGTCTGTAACAGCGGCAATTCAGGAGCAGTAGCAGGGGAGTAACGGAGGCCCCAGCCCACCCTAATGGCTGCTTCCTTGACATTTGCCCAGATTGGTGGGCAGAGACTGCAGGAAAGCCAGGACCTGAGGACATGGTGGCTGGGAAGTGAATGACACCAAAGACTGGAAATTTCTCAGTTCCACCCAGGGTTGCCTTATCCACCAGAAACAGCAATGCTGGAGTGCCTTTGAGATAGGGAAATTCAGCCTAAAGCAGCTACTTCCAGGTGATCTAACCATAAACTAAACAGAGAATCACAGGTAGTCTAGGGGCCTGGCTTCTTTGACAGGGTAATCTAGAGCATGGAAGGCCCGAGGAGAGGTTGGGCAGCAGGTTGTGAACATAGAGATCTGCTCCCAAGCCCCAGCGTCAGGAAACCCACACTCTTGAGTTCACCTGCCCTGCTCAGCTTGCTGGAGGGCCAGTGCAGCCTGGACCCCTACAAAGCCCACAGACTTCCAATCCACATTTCTGTGCTGTGGAGCAGCTGCTAACTTAGGCAGCTGCCATGTGCTGCAAAGCAGGTTAGGTCCATGCAGAGAGTGGCTACAGAGCCAGCTGCACGTCCTGCCAAGGGATTAATTTGGAGGGGGACAGAGAGAGGCTTTGTCCACACTTACCCAGAAGCAACCCCAGCAGGGCATAGGCTCTGGTTTAATCTAAACCTGGGCGGGGGCACAGATTTGGAAAGTGAGAGTGGAACTGACAGTTGAGCATTTTAGAAAGAGCCATGCTTGGCCTGAAGGTGGCAGCTTCTCCCAGGTCTAGAGCGTGTTGGGAATTTCCTTCTCTGAAGCTTTTTAAAGTAGGGCAGCTTCTCTCTCCACTGCCTGGAATGTCTCCAATCTTTGAAGATTATGAAACAGACTTACTTCTGTTTTCAGAGATTTGTTGGTGGAATCGTCCACACCACTCACCACTCCAAAGCCTGAGATGGCACAAGCAGCCCCTGGAGAAAGGGCATGACCCCTTCCCCCTCCAGGGACCTCCTAGACTGCTGAGCAAGTGTGCCCTGAGTGTCAAGTCCACATGGGTGTAAATGCTTATCATGCCACTTCCTGGTCCCGTGGCCTTGGCCTTGAGGACAAGAGTGAGAATCTGTGAATTCTTCCCTACCCTCCTGCCCTGTTGCTTTCCCCACAAAGTCACATTACAGGAACCATTGGTCAGGTGGGCTAGAAAGATAAAGATGGAGCCTAAAGGGATGGAAGCACCTGTTAGTCCAGTGGGATCCATAAGTGGGTACCAGGCAGTTGGGTCCAGCAGAGCCAGCAGTAAGGCCGCCCTGTGCATACTCTGTGCCACTGGGGTGCGCAGCGCACCCTGCTGAGCATGCTGAGGATTGCATCTAGGCAAACCCCTGAGGGCTTACTGATATGTGTGCCCTCTTCCAGGTAATTTGTATCTATTAATTCATTTAAGGCTAACAGAGGCCTGTACTGTTGGTACCTGATTTTAAAGATGAAGAAACTGAGGCACAGAGAAGTTAAACTGTCAAAGGTCACACAATTGGTAAATGGTAGTTCTGAGATTCAAAACCAAGGCAATCTGGCTTCACAAGAGAGCGTTTTAAACGTTATACTGAGGTGCCTCTTAAAGGAACAGTCAGTGTTACAACCCAACCAAGTTAATTTCTCACTGCTCAAGAGGAAGCCAAAACACTGAGATGCGGGTGTTACAGCAGGTCGTACAGTAGAGAAAGAGTTTAATATCATAGGTGCCATGCAAGGAGATGGGAGGAAATTTGCAAATCTGTCTCCACAAGAATTTGGGAGTTTTTAAAGATAGTTTGGTAGGCAAAGTGCTAGGCAGTCGGATCTGCTGATTGGTTGGAAATAAACTCATAGGATCAAGAAGGAGAAATTGTCTTCTTGTGCTGAGTCAGTTCCCAGAATGCAAGACCACTTGAGGTAGTTCCTTGGATCATTGATGTGGTTGGGTCAGATGATCCACCTGAATGCGGGACCTGGAAGATATTGCAAAGACCAGCCTTAGTAAGCAACTATAGGAAAGCAAGCCAGGGGGCAATGGCTGGTTATATATATATACCCACACACATACATATATATGCATATATTTGGTTTTGGTTTCTTTTTAAACTATGCCCATACCTTTGTGGAGTTCAGGTCCCTATAACTGTCTCAAATGTATAGCCTTTTATTAATTTTATAAAAGGCAATTTCATCAGCTCCACTGTCAACAGAAGCCAGGTGCAGAATTATGGAGGACCAGGTTTGGGGACCCAAGTCTGTTCTGCATACAGAGCACAGAGCTCTGTCACTTGACTAACAGGGTAGCAATGGTTGCTCTGGGGTCCTGGTGGCAGCCAACAGAGCAAAAGGGCAGCCTACCTTTGGGGCTTGGAGTAATAAAGCCATGGGGAGCTCATTCCCAGGGTATTGGGCCTCTCCTGAGCCCCCTCCATCCACACCCAAGCTCTGTAGTTCTGCTCCAAACCCAGAAATGGTACAGTGCAAGCCCCAGACAAAGCAGCAAACCCCAGGAGAACAGCAGCAAAATTAGAATAACAAATACGAGATACACAGTGGGAGCTACATAAACATTAGAATGGAAATTAAGTTGGATAGAGACAGCTTAGAATGGACTTTGGGGACTGCTTTTCTTTTCTTTTCTTTTCTTTTCTTTTCTTTTTTTTTCATTCTGTAGATTGCCTTTCCAAGAGAAAATTAAACACTAACCATAAAGCAAATATTCAAGGGGAGAAGAAATCTGCTTTCCTGTTGGTAGCTTTGGTACTCCGGCTGGGCATGCTGGAAGCCTGGGGCCCGGGCCTAGATATCCCCAGCCACCTTCTGCAGACACTGTGGGCGTGGGGGGTGATGAGAGCCTATTTCAATATAACTAACCTTCAGCAAAGAGTCTGTGCACAAGAAGCGCTGCAGGGCGTGGGTGTAGCCTTAATGCGTCAGCTGAAACTATTAGAGCCTCTATTGTTGCCCAGGATAATCCAAGCTCTCATCCGGGCTTTATGAACCTGCAGAATTCCCAAGGAGCCCACAGGGCGGCGGCATCTCATATCTCCCTTGGTCCTTCTGCAGAGCAGCTGAGGCCCTTGCACGGATCAGCCTGTCCTCAGCCTGCCCTGCCCTGCCCTCCCCCACCTCAGTTTGGTTCCCAGTGTCTTGCAGCCTAATTTTTCCTGGGTTGGGGACACATGCGGAGGTCGGACTCATAATTTTATTAAGAGCTTTTGACAGGACCAACCTTTCTGCCTTCTATTTCTGTCGTGTTGAAATTCTACTGTGCCACATTAATGGCTGAAATAAATGTGAGAGGAAGGATCCATCAACCCTTTCTGGAAACAGAGGAGACAGTGCTGGATATTGTGTGCCCAGCACTCTGTCCATGGGGAGATGTATGGCTTGTTCCCTTGACTAATAGGAAGACTGCCCAGACTGAAATGAGGGAGGAAAAAAGTCCCAGGTTGTCTCACTTAGAGTTAAATTTATTGCCATCAATTTTATCCCAACCTCAAATTGTAAGGCTGAATGAGGCCCAGGAGGGTGTCTGGTCCACCTCTGCGCCTGGCTCATGGGCTGCTCTCACCCCTACACCTGTGAAAAGTTTGCCTTCTTAGGCATAAACAGGTTACTGTTGTGAAAGTCAAGCCACCAGTCAAGGCCTTCAACCAGACAAGGCCAAAGTCCTGACTGTCTGCCATCCCCACCCTGGCTCCCTAACCCCAAAGGGAGTGCACTGTGTAAAAGCATTAGGGCCAGCACAGCAGGGTTTAAGTAGAGAGCGAGATGGCCTTTCAGTGTGCTAACAGCACATGGACAAGTAGCCACCTGCTCTTGCTGTAGATGCTAAAAACGACTAACATTGCCAATTACACATCACATGCCAGATACTGACACAGGTACACAGCACAACTGATCTAATTTAAGCCTCATGATAACCTTATGAATCAGGCATTAGGACATGTATTAGCTCATTTTATAGATGAAGAAGCACACACAGCCTTGGGGAGTTTAAGTAACTTGGCCAACGCCATCTGGATAGTAAGTTTCACGACTGGATTATGCCCTTAACTGAGATTTGAACCTGGACAATCTGAAGCCTATGCTATTGGTCCCTGCATGAAATCGCCAATTATACATCCAGTGATGGAGAGAGCACGTAGAGGAGCAAGGAGGGTGTCCTAGGCTGTTTGTGCTGTTATGGAGGAAGGGCTAAAGCTAGGTAATTTCTAAAGAAAAGAGCCTTTTTTGGCTCAGGGCTCTGCAGGTGGTACAAAAAGCATGGCACAGCCCCTGCTTCTGGTGGAGGCCGCGTGGTTATTCCAGTCGTGGTGGAAGGTGAAGACGGGCATCTCATGGTGAGAGGAAGCAAGAGTCAGGGGAGGAAGGTCTCCGGCTCTTTTTAATGATCATTCTGGTGGGAATGAACAAAGTGAGAACTCACCACCACAAGGACAGCACTGAGCCATTCATGAGGGACCCGCCCCCATGACCCAAACACCTGCCTCCAAGCCCCACCTCCAACACTGGGGATCAAATTTCAACATGAGATTTGGGGAAAACAAATACATAAACTATATCAAGGGTATCAGGCAGAGTTGTCAATATCCCCACATCTCTTGGGGGAAATATCTCAGGGCCCCCAACCTTGACTTCTGTCCTTCTCCACTGCCCTCCTTTCCACCCTTCTCAGATCTTCACATAAGTTTGATGGGCTCTCAAGGGGCTGTAGGGAGGACCATAGACCTTGACAACTTGGCTCCTGAAAGTCTATCAATTTTAGTCAGTTCATGCTCTGTGTCTTCCCATTGATCTGCCTGGCACGCATTTTAGTTGGAGATATGAAACACTAGTTTTACACAAGCGTCATCATTCCAAAAGTTTCGTCATCACATGCTAGAGCTTCATTGCCCACGGATGAACAGCTCCCTATCTCGGCGCTTACTAATCAATAGCGGCAACAGGGCCACAGACTCACAGGCTTTCTACCACTTCCTTCTGCCCTGTCAGGATGCTCATCACTCTAAAGGCTGCTCGGCTGCAATTGACAGAAAGCCAAACTTTGCAATCTCAATAGAAATGACTGTATTAGTTGCACATACCAAGAATTCTTCAGCTGGGCATCTGATGGTGCGTGTCCAGTGGCTTCATGATGTCAGCTGTTCTCGCCTTTCATACACAGTTGCAAGCCGGCTGCTGCTACCCCGAAGCACATGACCCCATTACACCAAGAAGCAGGTAGGAAGATGTGCAGTCAACAGCATCTGTCCCTTTCAGCAGCAAAAGCGGTGACCTTCCCAGGAACTCCTAGTGCACTTCTGCTTACACCCCATTAGCCAGAACTGTATCACATTACAGTACCAGGACCTGACCAGGGGAGCCGTTGCCCTTCATAATGGAGGTGCCAAGGACAAGGGACGAGTGTCTGGGTTGAGTCCGTTGGCAGGAGGTCTCTGCCAGAGGAACCGTTTCTCAGGCACTGTCCAGAGCCAAAAGCCCCGCTCATGTTCTGCTGCTTAGTGACTCTCTGTGTGACCTCGAGAGTCACCTAACGTATGACATCTCAGTTTCCTCATTCGTAAAGCGGAGGCAATGGCAGCGACTCAACCAGTATCTTTAAAAGTAGCCTCAGTTTAGCCTTTTCAAATATTCCCTCGAGCCAAGGCTGATTCCCTCGGGTATGAATCTTAGAACTGCCGCTCACCGGTTGTTCTAGGTTAATCTAATTATCGTGAAACCAGCACCCCGATGCCTGGCATGTGTGTTACAGCTGGATGCCGATGACACTAACAGGGACAGGTGGCCGAGTGCAGAACCAAGCTGCCCCCTGTTTTCCTCCCGCCAGTCTTCAAGCTTCCCCGCCTGCCAAACGGGGCAGCCCAGGGTTGATGAGTTCCTAGGACAAAAATTAAAACCACTAACAAGTGTAGCTCAGAGCAAGGATCTCACAGTCAGACAGACCTGGGTTTGAATCCCGGTTCACACCCTTGCAGCTGTGGCCCGTGGCTGAGTTACTTCAGTTCCCAGAACCCTCACCCCCTAAAATGGGGATAGCAATGGGTTGTTATGAAAATGAATGCAACATTGCTAGAAAACACAGACATACAGCAAGAGTCTGATAAGAGCAGTTGTTAATATTAGAGATATGAACTCACCATTGCTAACTACCTTCAGGCACTAATCTAGCCCAGGCTTAACCTTGCTCAGCTGGAATGAAGTCAGTAGAAGAGCTGGCCTGGGTTCGAATCCCAGCTCATTCTTTCCCTGTGCAGGGAGATTCCTTGCTGCTGGCTCTGCAGGAGGACTGGAGAAGGTGCTGAGAAAGCACCAACACCCAGCCAGCTCAGAGAAAGGACTCGAGGCAAGTAGCTGCTCTTACTTCTGGATCTCTGAGCAGGGCTGCCAGGTTGTGCCAGGCATGGCTTGGGGCAAAGAGGTGCTTAGTATCCTTTCTGAAAGGCAGCTTGGAGATTTCTCTGGAGTTCTTTGACAAGGCACCATCTGCTTTATGCAACTTGACAACCCTATGGCTCTGGGGACTCAGCCACCCTGGACCAGTTAAGCAAAAAGGAATGGACGGTAGGGGTCACTCAGCCCTGCCTTTAGGGCCCCGGAAGGCACAGGAAGCAAGGCTGACGATGACAGGGTCACCAGAGCCCACACGCGCCCTGAAGCACCAGCAGTTCACCTTACGGCTCTCCCGGCAGAGGTCCAGGGCCTTTACCGGCGAAGGCAAGAAAGCAAGATGTTTCACCATTCTTTGTGGCTCTTTCCACACGCACTTCCTTGGTTCCACAGGTCAGAAAACAACTGAGGAACACAAAGCTTTGTTCCACGGAACTAGAAACAGCAGCTTCATTCCTGATGTTTCCTCTGAGTTATAGGATCACTCCGCATTCTGCCAGAATGGAGCACCCGAGAACCAAGGAGCCACCAGCCCAGGGAACAGACATATTTTGTTTGCAGGATACAAAGCTCCAGGCTAATGCTCCGTTATGCTGCCTCCTAGAAGCTTTAGTTCTCAATCCACTCGAGGTTAAAATTGGCATCTTTCAGTGTGCATGCTACTCAGGCAAACTAGAAGTAGTTTATGAAAACCATCCACATATATTTTCCCCTCCAACCTGAATAAAAGTGGGCTGAAGGTATGAAAATTGGAGAAGTGAGGAAACTGAGGGGCAAAGAGTTATTATACAATATCCCTAAAGACACAAGTACCAAAGTGCAGGAAGGCTCAAACCCACGTCCTCAGACTCAGCTCTTTTTTCCAGTACTATTTTGTTAATTCATCAGCAGGTCAGTGACCACACGTGGGTAAGTCACATCACCATTCTGTGCCGTGGCTTCCTCACAATGAGGACTATGGGATTCAAATGCAGACCCGTGCCTTTCCTAGTACAGTTCTTTGACCTTGGCACTGCACAGGTTGTTGTTCTGGCATCAAAATGGGGTAGTGTCTACCATTCAACACTATTGCCAGGCACATGAGATATGCCCAATAAAGGGTGTTGTGCGCTGTTGTTACATTATGATTAATTCTCTTCTGCACAGCCAAGGATATGATCAATAGAGCAAATAGACAACCTACAGAATGGGAGAAAATATTTGCATGCTGTACATCTGATAAAGAGCCCATCACCAGAAGCTACAAACAACTCAAGCAAATCAGCAAGAAAAAAATTAAATAACCTCCCATTAAAAAGTAGGCAAATGACGCGAACAGAAACTTTTCAAGTGAAGATATGCTAATGGCCAAGAAACACATGAGAAAGTGCTCATCATCTCCAATCTCCAGGGAAATACAAATCAAAAGCACAGTGAAGTATCACCTAAGGCCAGTGAGAATGGCGGTTATCAAAAAGGCCCCAAACAACAGATGGTGGCATGGGTGCAGAGAAAGGAATTCTTACACCTGGGTGGTGGGACTGCAAACAACCTCTATGGAAAGTAGTATGCAGAGTCCTCAGAGAGCTAAAAGTAGACCCGCCATTTGATCTAGCAATCCCACTGCTGGGTATTTACCTAAAGGGAAAAAAAGATTTTTATAAAAAAGACACTTGTACTCAAATGTTTATAGAAGCACTATTATAACCACAAAGATGTGAAAACAACCCAAGTGCCCACCAATACATGATAGATTAATAAACTGTGGTATATGTATACCCCTACCATGGAGCACTACTCAGCCATTAAAAAAAATGGTGATCTAGGCTCTATCTCGATTTTCTCAAAAGGGAACTGTTAAAAGCATTGCACCTTGCTCATGGTGCTGGAGCAAAAAATTTTTTCCAGACTGAATCAATCATTTTATATTCTGCTCACGCCTCCTGCCTTCTGACAAGTCACTCTCCAGAACTGACACGGAACCAAAGCCAACCTCTCCACCTGGGAGCATCTTCGCTCAGAATCATCAGCTCCATCTGATCCCCGTCCAGGGGTGGTGGGAAGTGCTCAGGGCTGACATCCATCCAGGACAGGTGGCGGCATTCTCAGATTCATTAGCCACCTTAAGAGTTTTAAACTTAGGCAAAAAGGAAGCATTCTCAAGATAATCACATGAAATCGAGTCTGGGGATGTGTGCTGTGCTTAAATGAAGCAGCTTATGACGTAGGTATTCAATTTCTGTAGTCTGTTCTAAATTTAAGCATGCAAAATGTCAAGTTATCTCACTATTTTTCTTGGGTTTAAAAAAAAGAAAGACTTAGACTTATGGCTGGATGTTGTAAGAACTTCTGCTTCATTTCAAATCCTGGCAGGCCCTCAAAAGCAGCAATTGATCAATAAGTTCCTTCCCAAGCCAAAGGTCAGCATGCTGGCCCTGGAGGAAACCCTGGCAACAACAGGCCAACCTCTGTCCTGCCCTAGGTTGGGGGTGAGGATAGGGTTTGAGGCCTGGAGGCTTCAGCTGCTCCTGGCACCACACATGCCCCTCCCAGCAGAGCTCCACACCCAGGGCTGCCACACAGCCACTCTAAGTCCAAAAGCCTCGGGGGCTGAATCCTCCCGGCTCTCAGCAACATGGCCCTAGGGAAAGGGGAGGCTTCTGTAAAGGCTTCTCCACCTGAAAGGGCACTCTGGACTTAGTGCTGAGGCCTGCAGGACCATGGCTTCAGTATTCCAAGTCACTTTCCAATGTCCTTGGATGTCTATGACTTGAAGTATCAGGATAATAAAGGCATCTGTTGGTTTTTGTTTTCTTAGGTAATAGCCTTTAATAACATACCATTTGCTTATCAGAGACCTGATAAGAAAGTTTTGTGATAACTAAAATTCCTCTCTAAACAGACAAAGGAAATGGGACTTGCAATCACTATTTATTCATTTTCTAACTAGGTCTGGTTACACCCTCTGTCTGGTAAAGATAAGAAAACTTATTTGCTTTTTTGTC
Organism: Perodicticus potto; assembly: GCA_963574655.1. Lineage (NCBI taxonomy): Eukaryota > Metazoa > Chordata > Mammalia > Primates > Lorisidae > Perodicticus > Perodicticus potto. Next base: position 76,594 of record CAUYRH010073288.1, read on the forward strand.
AACAGAACTCTGTGGTGCCTCTACTACTTTCACAGCCTGATTAATGGTGTTGTCCATCGGAAGTTGTCAATCCCTGTCCTCAACACCAGCAAGAGGTGTCCCAAAGCCACCCCACATAAAGCCACCTCTGGTGAGACTGAGGTTGCAAACTCACCTCTGCATTTAAACTCTCAGCATGTTACTCTGACAGTTTTCCTGTTTATCTTCTGTCTTCAGAGCACAAGAGTGTGAACTCCCAAGTCAGTCTGGTCCATAGCTGGGTCCACAGAGCCCAGAACCTTGAGGGGCTTTACACTCCGGGCTCTTTGCAGATTTTTCCTGTTATCTGGGAAAGACCACAAAACAGTTGGAGAACCCGAAGAGGAAGGGCAGGACCATGGGCGGAGTGAGAGCTCCCAGAGAGAGAATAAGAGGGCAGTCAGGCTAGGGCAGACGCAACACGGCTGGTCTGGCTGGTTTGGATCCTACATGACCTTCGGCACAGGTCTCCTATTCTTACTGTTCTGTAAATTCGGCTATAATCTAAAAGTATATATCTTGAGTAGTTTAGGGCTATTGATTTAGAAGATTAATTAGAAACGTTGTTTGGGGACATGGATTATGCCAATTTTTGTTATTTAAGATAAGGGTTAATTATTGTTGTTTAAGATAAAGGTTTACATGGTTTTTGCTTTTAACTTTTATGTATAAAACTGTGATTTTGGGGCGGCGCCTGTGGCTCAGAGAGTAGGAAGCCGGCCCCATATACTAAGGGTGGTGGGTTCAAACCCAGCCCCGGACAAACTGCAACAAAAAGATAGCCAGGTGTTGTGGCAGGCACCTGTAGTCCCAGCTACTCGGGAGACTGAGGCAAGAGAATCACCTAAGTCCACGAGATGGAGGTTGCTGTGAGCTGTGACACTATGACACTCTACTAAGGGCCATAAAGTGAGACTCTGTCTCAAAAAAAAAAAAAAAAACAACTGTGACTTTGGAAATGGAGGAACAGAACCGTCTTGGAGAGGCTACTCTCACCATTCTCCAGAATCACCAGCCTCTGACAAAGTGTGGTGGACCCATCCCTGTCTCTGCATATTGGCTGACAGTGACAGGCGGCCAGACCCTTGCCCAGTAACAGGAGGAATATGTGTGTATTCACCAAGGAAAGGAGGCGGCATTCAGGAAAAATCCAAGGGTGGAGTCAGGGGGAATCAAAGAAAGTGCGAGTGATAACCTAGAGGGCGGAGGAGACGGAAGGGCGCCTTCCTGCTGTCTCCGTATCTGTACCTATTGAAATGAATGAGAACTTCAAGTCTGAACTGGGCTCTTCAGTCGAGCTGTTTCCCAGGAAAGCAGCCTCGTGTTCTCGTGACCCTTTTTCCACTCCCTGCACCGGGAACAGGCTCACTGCCGGCAACCCTCCCTCCCTCTGCTTCCATGGAGCCCTGTACTCACTGCCTGGTGCTGTGGGCATCAGGGGCCTGGCCAGACAGCTCTTAGGAGCATAACAAACCCTCTCTGGGCACCCATGGCTACCCCCTTGATCTGAGGATGGAAACCACCATGTGGCTTTACACACTGCCTTCCAGAGCACGGCTGAAGGGAGCGGGGAGGGGCAGTCCCAGCGTATTAGTCAGCTTGCGCTGCTATAACAAAACACCAGACTGGAGGCTTCAACAACAGGAAGTTATTTTCTCAAGACAAAGATCAGGCCTGGCAGGTTTGGTTGCTCCTGAGCTCCCTCTCCTTGGCTGGCAGGCACCGTCTGTCTGTCTGTCTGCCTGTGTTGTCACACGGCCTTTCCTCTGTGCACATTCCTGGTGTCTCTCTTGGTGTCCTAATTTCCTCTTTGCATAAGGACACCAGTCAGATTGGAGTAGGACCAACCCTACGGCCTCAGATGAACCTCGTCACCTCTCTAAAGGCCGAGTCTCCAGTTAACCATTCTGAGGAAGGGACGTTTGAGCCTCAGTGTGTGGGTCATGGCAGAGGACAAGCCAGTCCCTGGTGGGTGGTGTTGGAGCTGAGAACTCACCACATTGTCGGCTGTGGAGGTTTGAAAGGATGCGAGGTGGAAAGGAAAACACAGTGTGTCAGGGGATTAGACCCATCAGTCGGGACTCAGATTGTGTCATGCTTTGAATTAGGTCCTCAAAAAAAGAGATATGTTGATGTCTTCACCCCTAGGATCTCAGAATGTGATCTTACCTGGAAATAGAGCTTTTACAGAGGGAATCAAGTTAAAATAAGATCAGTAGGGTGGGCACTAATTCAGTATGACCGACAGCTTTAGAGAAGGGGGAAATGTGGACATATTTTGCAAAATACTTACAACACATTCTCTATGGCTGATTACCTTTTTGTAAAATTCGGTAATAAATATTTTGTCAATAAAGGTACATTTAGCCACTATTTCCCATTTTCCCTATGTGTGGCAACTTCAGGGGAGACTTTTGGGTCACTCTGCATTTACAAGTCAGGAATGCCAAAGCCTGCCACCAAACAGCAGAAGCTAAGAAGAGGCCACCTCCCCTGCAGGTGTCAGAGCCCCTTTGAAAATTTCTGGCCTTCAGGAACTGTCAGACAATACATTTCTGGTATTCTAAGCCACCCAATCTGTCACACTTGGTTTCAACAGCCCAAGGAAACTGCTATAAATCATGTCGAGACCCTTAGACCAATTGTCTCTGATCGAGCTGTCATTTTACCCACACTACACCTGGACAAACCCAACTTGAGCAGGTCACACACGTGCAGAGGCAGCTGGACACGTGTTGCTGGGAGGGGCACCCCATGTTTATATCTGACCCCCGCCAGCCAGCTGCTGTCCACCTGAATGACACACCCAGACCTCACCAGTCAGTCAACAGCACACAGAGACCTGGGGCCTGGCCTTGTGATATGAGACGAAGCCATTCCTGGTCTGATGTGGTTGTAAAACTCAGGTTGAAATTTAATTGCCATGTGACAGTACGGATGCAAGACCCTTAAGAGGTGATCAGGTCCCGAGGTCTCTGTCCCTGTGATCGGATTAATAGTGGAATGAATTATTTATGGTGAGCCCACTCCTCATGAAAAGGCTAAGTTCAGCCGCCTTCCCCACCCCCCCGAGTCTTGCACACTTGCCCTTGGCCGGCCTCCGCCCTGAAATGGCACAACAGGAGGCCCTCACCAGACACCAGCCCGTCAGCCTTGGACCTCCCGGCCTCCAGAACTGGGAGAAATAAATTTCTGTTCTGTATAAATTTCCCATTCTCAGGGACTCTGTTACAGCAGCACAAAATGAACTAAGATAGGCTTTCAAAGACCTCTCTCACTTCTTATCCCTGGGAGCTACCTAAGCCTGCCCTGGACTGGCTTTCCTACTTGGAAGGGAATTTTCTCATTCAGGGCTCAGTCTTTGGTACCTTAGTTTTTATTTTCTCTTTAACTGGCTCCAAGTTTCTCAGTGTACATAGAGCAAGATAATTTACCACAAAAGCAAGATGGTTCACACCTCTGATTTCTGCACAAAATTGAAAAGAAAATAAATAGGCTTGGAAAATAAGCTCTGGAAGGGCAGGAATATTTGTTTTGTTCCCACTGATGAATTCTAAGCACCTAAGCAAATATTTGTTACATACGCGCTGAATAGGAATTTGTTGAATGACTAATGACTGATAATTGAGAAAACATATATGTCTCAAGAATTAATCAGTAAAGTCTATAGAACTTGAGCTGTCCAAGGGAAACTGGTAGCAATTTCATTTTAAAGGATGAACTGACATGTTTTCAAACAAGGCTTTGTGCATTTTCCCTGCATTTACTGCTTCCCCTGGGGCCTTCTTAAGTGGTAAATGCATTTCCTTACAGCCCTCACACCACTTGACTGAGAAGCCGGGCAGGAACCTCCTTATTTGTGGGCTATTGTAACTCCAGGTGCACTGTCATTCTCTAAAACCTATGCCCCTCTTAATTTGTGTAGATTTACCTAAAGTTGATTCTTCCACCTTCCTAGACTCCGGATTCCCTGAATTCCTCTGCTTTAAAGACCATCTTCCATTCTACCTTCCTTCTTTTTCTTAGGTACATTTATAACCAATAGTGGAAACTACTCACAACCTCGTTTGCACGCATCCCACTCTGACTGCCACCTTTAATGGCTCCAGTTCTCTCCCTCCAGTCCCAGTTCCAACAACCCTTAGTACCACCAGAACCTTCCATCTGTTGATCCTACCACTTTTCACCCCTCCTCACCCACTTGACATCTTCTTTCCTCACCTCCCCCGCTTGAACTCCGTGTTTGATCCCTACACTCACTCCCTTAGTACGTTCTCAACTCTCTTCTCTCTCCATTTGTCATGCTGGATTGGCAGAGGAATGATCTTGGTTAAATGGA
>CAUYRH010073292.1:0-61968 GCA_963574655.1 Perodicticus potto
GGCCCTGCCACCACTGTGCTTGGCTGAGTTCACAAATCTGTTGTAACCTGTAGCTTCCCTGTCACTTCTCTGGCCCTCCTCTCCTGCTAAGCTTTGTTTCCTGGGAATAATTAAAACCTTCTGCCACTGCCATAGCTACTGTTGCTACTGGAACCACATAGCCACCTTGGTTTTGTGGTTTGGCAAAGTATTGGCCACCACGACCATAAGGGCCAGAGCTTCTGCCTCCGAAATTTCCTCCCTTCATGGGTCCAAAATTTGATGACTGATTGTTGTAACTGCCAAAATCATTGTAACTTCCACCACCTCCAAAATTGCTTTCATCATTACCAAATCCATTGTAGCCATCCCCACTGCCACCGTATCCACCACCACCACAGCTGCCACCAAAGCCACCATGACCACTGAAGTTTCCTCCATGGTCAAAGTTGTCATTTCCACCAAAACCACCTCCACAACCCCCACCAAAATTTCCAGAGCCACTTTGACCTCTTTGGCTGGATGAAGCCCCAGCCATCTCTTTGCTGTCCTTACTTCACAGTCGTGGCCATTCACAGTATGGTATTTCTGAATGACAATCTTATCCACAGAATCATGGTCATCAGACGTAACAAAAGCAAAGCCCCTCTTCTTGCCACTGCCTCGGTCAGTCATGATTTCAATCACTTCCATTTTCCCATACTGTTCAAAATAGTCTCTTAAGTGATGTTCTTCAGTATCTTCTTTAATGCCACCAACAAAGATCTTTTTCACAGTTAAGTAGGGTGGGCACCAATTCCCCTAATTCAATCACTGGTGTCCTTTTAAGATGGAAATGTGGACACAGGCACATAGGGGTCACAGCCCATGTGCTGTCAGAAACAGAGACTGGAGTGTTCTCTATAAGCCTGGGGACACTAAAGAGTCCTGGCAACCACCAAGAACCAGAGAGGTGAGAAAGGACCCTTCCCTAGAGCCTTCAAAGAAAGCATGGCCCTTCCAACACCTTGGTTTTAAACTTCCAGCCTCTAAAACATTTCTGCTGCTCTAAGCCACCACTATATGATAAATTGGTATAGCAAACTGGGAAACTAATACAAGAGCCTACTATTTACTGGCAAGGTGCTATGCACTCTTCAAGTGAAAGGTAGGAAAATAGCTGGTGAAAAGAAAACTCAAAGTAGCTAGATCTGTGTGTGCACCCAGCTGATTAGATCATACCTAAATTATTTCAATTATTTTGCTACTATGTAAATGGGGAGGGGAGAAGAACACATACTGAGCACAGAACATACAATGGAGCTCCATGCTGAGTTGCTGAGCTTACCAAAGGCAAAAGGCAGAGAGTTAATGTCGTCCTAGAAAATGGCTTTAATTATCTATAAAAACCTTGGTTTTCTTACTATAGGATTAAGTCCAATAAATGAGTATTATTTTCCATTTGAAACTCACTGCTGTTTATTCAAGTGGTTAGTAAATAAAATGGTTGGTTGGTATAACTGTGTTTTCTACTAGGTTTCTTTTAGCCAAACACATATAGTTTGTTTTCAAAGACATATGGCAGGCTTCCACCTGTACCTTGCTAACCCCAGGAGATACCGGATTGAACCAAATCAATGTGTACCCACCAAGTATGTTTTCATGGCGCATTAGCACAGTTTGGTAGATTTCTGTTTCTCGAAACCAGCTAGCTTCTTCTGTGGTAAAGAATACCTTCACTGCTACTTTTTCACCACGCCATTTGCCCATCCACACTTCTCCATATCGTCCTTTACCAACTTGCCGAACCATCTGGATCTGTTTGGCAATAGTTCGCTGAACCTTAAAGGGAAAAAGAAAAAGTAAGAAGGCTTGAGCTCTTGATAAAAGGAATCTACTAATACTTGGCAAAAGGGTCTGGCAGTCCATCCCATCAAAAAGCATGGTATAGGGCCGTGCCTGTGGCTCATCGAGTAGGGCACTGGCCCCATATACCAAAAGTGGCGGGTTCAAACCCAGCCTCCGCCGAACTGCAAAACAGAAAAATAGCTGGGCGTTGTGGCAGGCACCTGTAGTCCCAGCTACTCGGGAGGCTGAGGCAAGAGAATCGCCTAAGCCCAGGAGTTGGAGGTTGTTGTGAGCTGTGACGCCACGGCACTCTACCAAGGGCAATAAAGTGAGACTCTGTCTCTAAAAAAAAAAAAAAAAAAGCATGGTATATTCAACCAACTAATTTTGATTTTAAAACTTACAATATACTTATTACAAAAGCAGGAAACAATGTACAGTGTGTTCTGAAATTATAAACTAACAGGTTGGTGAATGTAGCAGACTGTTCGTAAAAATGGTCATCATATTTTGCCTCTTAGTACATCCAGCCTTGGGTGATCTCTGCAGATTCTTCACATGACTTATACTGGGCAACAAAACAGCAGCAAAGGTGATGCACGCAAAGACCTGACAATTGTTTATACAGTGGGGCTCGCCCATTCTGGCAGCTGTGGGAACCCTGTGACCAGTGGACAGGACCGTGTGAATTGCCAGCCATACCTATGAACTGTATCACCAGCTGTAACTCAGCAGGTCCAGAAAAGGAACTGCCTGGTGTTCTAGACCCACTAAACCAGAAGAAATTGTATATTTTGTTGCTTCAAGGCACTAAGTTTTGTGGTGGTTTAATATACAGAAAATGTACACGACAGTTAAAAATCTTGAACTCAGGCTGGGTGCAGTGTCTCATGCCTATAATCCCAGCACTCTGGGAGGCTGAGGCGGGTGGATTCCCTGAGCTCCCAAGTTTGAGACCAGCCTGAGCCAGAGCAAGATCTCATCTCTAAAAGTAGCTGGGTGTTGTGGCAGGTACCTGTAGCCCTAGCTACTTGGGATGCTGAGACAAGAAAATCACTTGAGCCCAAGAGTTTGAGGTTGCTGTGAACTGTGACGCCATGGCACTCTACTGAGGGCTACAAAGTGAGACACTGATTCAAAGGAAAAAAAAAGAGAGCAATGTAGGCTCGGCACTCATAGCACAGCGGTTATGGCACCAGTCAAATGCACCGAGGCTGGTGGGTTCAAACCCAGCCCAGACCAGCTAAGCAACAATGACAACTGCAACAAAAAATTGTGGAGGGCACCTGTAGTCCAAGCTACTTGGGAGACTGAAGTAAGAGAATCGCTTAAGCCTAAGAGTTGGAGGTTGCTATGAGCTGTGACACCACGGCACTCTACCGAGTGTGACATGAGACTGTATCCAAAAAAAAGTGTTTACTTTCAATTAATGCAATTAAACTAAAAACCCAATTGGTGTTATAGAGTTAAATAGGGTCCTTCCAACCTCTAAAGCTGAGTATTTCCAAATATAAAAGCTGTTGGAATTACTTACAACATCCTTTAAAATTATTTTTATTGCATTTGTGCTGTGGTTGTGTAGTATTACTTTGACAAAAGTATCCTTTCTATGAAGATCTATGAGAGAAACTTCTCTTTGAATCTGAAGTAGCTATACATCCCTCAAACCAATCAGTTTAACTTTGTAATGCAGGGAATCTCACACCTGCTTTCTCTTCCGCTCGCTGTACTCTTGCAGAGTGCTGAGGCATCACAGCTCACAGCAACCTCCAATTCCTGGGCTCAAACGAGTCTTCTACCTCCGCCTCCCAAATAGCTGGGACTACAGGCGCCCGCCACAACACCCGGCCATTTTTAGGTTGCAGCCGTCATTGTTGTTTGGCGGGCCTGGGCTAGATTCAAACCTGCCAGCTCAGGTGTACGTGGCTGGCGCCTTAGCCCGTTGAGCCACAGGTGCTAAGCCTGCATGCCGCTTTCTAAATAAGAAAATGAGGTGTCCACTGTTGTTTCCTAATCTGCAATAATCATGCTACGCATCATCATCTGAGGACACATTCTACATCAACACCCTATTCATGTGTGCATGAAATACAGGCTTACCAGTAATGGTAGTCCAGATCCACTACCAGAACTTTGTGACTGGTCAATAAGGTCTTTTAATGATTCTCCAACTGGAATAAATGCTTCATCTTGTTCCAAATCACGATTATAACGACGTCTGCTGGAGATACTCTTGCAATAATGTCTTTTAAAAACGCAGAAAACAATCTATGTTAAAATTCTTAAACTATTAAATTCTGAAGACTGAGGTTTTCTACATCATCATCCTTCCTTCACACAGAATCATCTCCAAATTAGCTCATCACAAGACAGTATATCCTCTCCTAAGATACATCTAAAAATAGAGTTTATGAAGTAGCATCCTCTGCCTTATGTTAAAACGAAAACACATCTATGATGTATTGGCAAGTGAAAAAAAACACATCGAAATCAGCATGTAAGGCATCATCCTAGGTATAAAAAAATTTTAAATTATATATTTTTGCTTACATCTAAAAAGATCACAAAGGATATGCAGCATAGGAATATTCACTTCCTACTTCACATGTTTTTTTCAATTTGAATTTATAACTATGTATTTTCATGTTAAGATGAATAAGCATATTTTCATTTTAAATAAAGGGAAAAGGAGTTCAGAAAGGTGCAGATTAATTGGCAGCCATGTGTAGACCATTTAAATTTAATAAATACTAACATTATAGTATATTTATTTTAGATATATTTTGAATAAATAACCATTAGAAATATTTGAAGGTCAAGCCATTTCTCTGAAAATTCCACTCCCTCTTTTTCACCTAAAAGAAAATCACTATACTGAGGATTTTTATATCCTTCCTATATATTTATATTCTTATTATACATGTATATATTCAGAACAATGTCATTTCTCTCTATAAAAATTTACATAAATGGCTTATGTTGAATTAATATTTTATAGCTTAAGAAAAACCCTACGTTTCACAAATTTATCCCACGTTGATAAATGTCAAAAAACCAAAAGCTCGTTTTTTGAGACGGAGTCTCACTTTGTCACCTTTGGTAGAGTTCCATGGTGTCATAGCTCATGGCAACCTCAAACTCCTAGGGTCAAGCAATCCTCTTTGCCTCAGCCTCCCAGGTAGCTGGGACTACAGGCACCCGCCACAACGCCCAGCCATTTTTTGGTGGACCCAGGCTGGATTTGAACCTACCGGCTCAGGTGTACGTGGCTGGCGCCTTAGCCCGTTGAACCACAGGCGCCATTACCACTTAGTTTTTAATTTTATCATACTTTATATTTTATTTTTACAGAACTTACTACTTAATTTTACCAACTTTAAGAAACTATTTGATTTTTGAATGTGTATTCGTTTAGACAAACTTCAATGTTTGCATTATTAAGACTACTTAAACTTGGCTCTGCCTTCTGTAGCTCAAATGGCTAGGGTGCCAGCCACATACACTGGAGCTGGCAGGTTTGAATCCAGCCTGGGGCCTGCCAAACAACAATGACAACTACAACCAAAAAAAAGCTGGGTGTTGTGGCGGGCGCCTGTAGTCCCAGCTACTTGGGAGGCTAAGGCAAGAGAATTGCTTAAGCCCAAGAGTTGGAGGTTGCTGTGAGCTGTGGTGCCACTGCACTCTACCCAGGGTGATAGCTTAAGACTGTCTCAAAAAAAGACTACTTAAACTTATTCACACATGGGCTTCACTTTATACAATTGTTTCTTCTTTCCTGCACATGCTCTCATGCCTACTCCTGTCTCCCAACACAGGCAAGCGCCATTACTCCTGAGGAAGCAGAAAAGCAAACCCCTCTGCCACTGGTGGTTGTGTAGGGAACACTCTCCAGCCCTAACCAGATAGAAGCAGCAGCAGGAGAGTGGAGAAGAATGAAATGCTTCTAAATGTAGGATCTTAGAGCAGGGCCACACAGAGGTTAGCAAGCTCTGGGGGCAGGAAACCTCTGCCCAATACTAAACAGAGATGGTAGGCAGCAGCTGACTGCCTGGGGTGGAGGTGCAGGAACTCTTAAGAAACCCTTACCCTTAAGGCCTCGCAACACAAAAGCCCACCTAAGAGCAACAGACATGCCTCTGCCACTGTACGTCCTCCACGTGTGTGACAGCAGGAGAGGCAAGACATAGAAAGGGACCCTACAGTGATGCAAGCAGGCTGTTGAGAGTTGAAAGCTGAGAGGGGAAGCAGAAACAAGGAAAACCTTTCCCTTTCTGCACCTAGGAGCCCAGTCCTTGCACAATGAAATAGCAGCCCACCACTAAAGTAATCTGACACTTGTGAGGCACTGAAGGCATAGACCCCAACAATAAAACCCTTGAGGAGCTGGACCTGAACCAATTCAACACCCCCTCCCCTGTAGCACACCAACACGAACAGCCTAAAAGAAGATGTGTGTCCATTTCTAAACATATATATTTTTAATCTCAGTCTCTGGTATTTTTAAAACATATGGACAACATTGGAAGTTATAAGACACACAAAAAAGCTAGGAAAAACAACTCACTGGTAAGAGGTGAAGTAATTGATAGAACTAGCCTCAGAATGAGTTGTATGTTTCTTTCTTTCTTTCTTTCTTTTTTTTTGAGACAGAGCCTCAAGCTGTCACCCTGGATAGAGTGCTGTGGCATCACAGCTCACAGCAACCTCCAATTCCTGGGCTCAAGCGAGTCTCCTGCCTCCGCCTCCCAAGTAGCTGGGACCACACGCGCCCACCACAACACCCGGCCGTTTTTTGGTTGCAGCCAACATTGTTGTTTGGCGGCCTGGATTCGAACCTACCAGCTTAGGTGTATGTGGCTGGCGCCTTAGCCCATTGAGCCACAGGCACCGAGTCAACTTACTTACTTTCTTTTTTTTTTTTTTGAGACAGAATCTCACTTTGCCGCCCTTGGTATAGTGCCATGGAGTCATAGCTCACAGTAACCTCAAATTCTTGGGCTCAAGTGATTCTCTTGTCTCGGCCTCCCAAATAGCTGGGACTATAGGCAGCCACCACAATGCCTGGCTGTTTTTTTAGGGACTAGGTCTCATTCTTGCTCAGGCTGGTCTCGAACCTGTGAGCTCAAGCAACCCACCCTCCTTTGCTTCCCAGAGTGCTAGGATTACAGGCGTGCGCCCAGCTGACTTGTATATTTCAACTTTCAAAAAGAACTTTAAAATAACTGTGATTAAAACAGCAAAGCATCTAGTGAAGGCAGACAACATGAATAAAAAGAATGAGAATTTCAGCAGAGAAATGGAGACAAATAGTAATACTATAGATGTATCAAAAATAAAGGATTCTTTTTGTTTTTTTTTGAGACGGAGCCTTAAGCTGTCACCCTGGATAGAGTGCTGTGGCATCACAGCTCACAGCAATCTCCAATTCCTGGGCTCAAGCGAGTCTCCTGCCTCCTCCTCCCAAGTAGCTGGGACTACAGACGCCCGCCACAATGCCCGGCCAGGCCATTTTTTTGGTTGCAGCCGTCATTGTTATTTGGCGGGCCCGGGTTGGATTAGAACCCGCCATCTCAGGTGTACGTGGCTGGCGCCTTAGCCCATTGAGCCACAGGCGCCGAGCCAAAAATAAAGGATTCTTTTGATGGGCTCACCAGTATACTGGACGCAGTTGAGAAAAATCAGTGATTCCAAAACTAGGTAAAGGTAAATAGAAATTACCTGAACTAAAACACAATGAGAAAAAGGAATGAGCAAAATTGAATAAAGAATTAAAGAGTTTCAAATAATCTAAAGTGTGTATAATTAGTGTCTCAAAAGGAGAAGACAGTGGAAATGACAGAGAAAATGTTAGAAGTGACAGTGTACGATGATTCTGCAAAAACGATGAGAGAAAACAAACCACAAATTTAACTAAGCTCAGTGAAACCCAAAGTAGAATAAATACCCAAAGGGAAACACAAATACCCCCAAACATATTACAGTCAAATTGTTTAAAGCCAAAGATAAAGGAAAAATTTTAAATGAAGCCATAAAGTACAGTAGATCAAAAATAATTAAGTCAGGAATTATGCAAGCTAGAAGATAATAAAGTGAATGCTTTAAAAGAAAAAATAAAACAAAAAACACCAAGCCAATCATGAATTCCATCTCCAGTGACAATACCATTGAAAATGAAGGCAAACGTTTTTTCAGACAAAAGCTTAAAGAACTTGTGGTCAGCAGACCTCCACATAAAGAAGTTAAGTGAAGTTCCTCAGGCAGAAGGATTTGGTTAACAGATGCAAATATGGAGCTTACATCTACAATTAAATAAATAACCAAGGAGTGCTGAAAATAATAAATATGTATACATGACATTTTTTCTTACTTTTAATCACTTTAAAGGCATCAACTGGTAGCTCCTTCTTTTGTTTAGGTGTACCATAAATGTTTTTTCCTTATTAAATGAAACATTACTAAGTAATACTGTTTGCTGCAACTACGATAATTTTAAAATCATTCATTTTTAATATTAACCCTTGGGAAGAGACACAGAAGATCATGTCTGATTACTACAAAACACTCTATGCACAACATTTTGACAATCTGGAGGAAATGGACCAATACCTGGAATCACACCATCTCCCTAATCTTAACCAGGAACAGATCTCTGAACAGATTAGTATCAAACACTGAAATTGCAACAGTAAAAAAGTTCCCAACACACATACACCAAAGCTGGCAGGTTTGAGCCTGGCCTGGGCCTGCTAAACAACAATGACGATGGCAACCAAAAAAAAAAAAAAGCTGGGCATTGTGGCAGGCACCTGTAGTTATAGCTACTTGGGAGGCTGAGGCAAGAGAAACACTTAAGCTCAAGAATTTGAGGTTGCTGTGAGCTATGACACTACTGCACTCCACCGAGGGCGACATAGTAAGACTTTGTCTCGAAAACAAGTTTCCAACAAAAAGAAGCCCTGGACCAGACAGTTTTACACCAGAATTCTACCAAACCTTCAAAGAAAAGCCTGTATTTACATTTCAGAACCTATACCAAAACATAGAGAAGGAAGAAACCTTCCCAACATGTTCTACAATGCAAATATCACCCTAATAACAAAACCAGGAAAAGGACCCAACAAAAAAGAAAATCTACAGACCAATTTCACTAATGAATATCAATGCAAAAATACCAAGTAAAATCTTAGCAAATAGATAAAAGCTACATGTTAAAAAAATTATATATCATGATCAAGTAGGCTTTATCCTAAAGATGCAAGGCTGGTTTAACACACACTAATTCATAAATTTAATTCACCATATCAATAGAAGCAAAAACAAAGACCATATGATCCTCTCAATAGATGCATAAAAAGCATTCAACAAAATTCAGCATCTTTTTCTAACAAAAACACTTAAGAAAATAGGCATAGCTGGGACATTTCCTTTCTTTTTTTCTTTTTCTTTTTTTTTAGAGACAGAGTCTTACTTTGTCACCCTCGGTAGAGTGCAGTGTCATCACAGCTCATAGCAACCTCTAGCTCTTGGCAATTCTCTTGCCTCAGCCTCCTGAGTACCTGGGACTACAGGTGCTTGCCACAACACCTGGCTATTTTTTTGTTGCAGTTTGGCCAGGGTGGGTTCAAACCCGCCACCCTTGGTATATGGGGTCAGTGACCTACTCACTGAGCCACAGGCACTGCCTGGTGGGACATTTCTTAAACTGATTGAAGCCAGCTATGACAAACCCTCAGCTAATGCCATACTGAGGGGAGTAAAACTGAAAGCTTTTCCACTTAGAATTGAAACCAGACAAGAATGTCCTCTATCACCACTGCTATTCAACATAGTGCTGGAAGTTCTAGTCAGTGCAATCAGGCAATTAGGCGTATCCAAATGGGGACAGAGGATGTCAAACTCATGCTCTTTGCTGATGATGTGATCTTATACTTAGAAAACCCCAGAGACTAAAAACAAGGCTCCTGGAAGTGACCAAGAAATCCAGTAACATCCCAGGATATAAAATTGATATTCACAAATCAGTAGCTTTCATATATACCAATAACAATCAAGCCAAAAAGCAAATCAAGGACACAATACTCTTCATAGTAGCTTTAAAGAAAATGAAATACCTGGGAATATATCTAAAAAAGGAGGTGCAGGATCCCTACAGAAAGATTTATGAAACCCTGAAAAAAGAAACAGCAGAAGTGGGCTGGGCGTGGTGGCTCATGCCTGCAACGCTAACACTTTGGGAGGCTGAGGTGGGTGGATTGCTTGAGCTCAGGAGTTTCAGACCAGCTTGAGTAAGAGTGAGACTCTGTCCCTACTAAAAATAGAAAAACTTGTTGCAAGTCATGGCAGGAGCCTGTAGTCTTCAGCTACTTTCTTCAGCTACTTGGAAGGCTGAGTAGCTGGAGTAACTTGGAAGGAAGAGGGTTGCTCAAACCAGGAGTTTGAGGTTGCTGTGAGGTGACATCACAGCACTCTACCCAGGGTAAGAGAGTGAGACTTTGTCTAAAAAAAAAAAAGCTGAAGACATTTTAAAAGTGGAAGAATACACCATGCTCTTAGCTGGGAAGAATAAACAATGTTAAAATGTCTATACTACCCAAACCAATCTACAGATTTAATGTAATCCCCATTAAAATACCAACATTGTACTTTGAAGAACTAAAAAATAGTTCTTCATTTTGTACAGAACCAGGGAAAAACCCCACACAGCCAATGCAATTCTTAGTAATAAAAACAAATCTGGAGATATCACTTTACCATCACTTTGTTGTATTACAAGCCTACAAAGATCAAAACAGCCTGGTATTGACACAAAAATACACATATAGACCTATGGAACCTAATAGGTTCCTAATAGCAAACCTAGAGATGAAATCAGTTTCTTATCAACACCCGATCTTCAATAAACCAAACAAAAGCAAACACCAGTGAAAAGAGTTCCTATTCAATAAATGGTCCTGGGAGAACTGGATAACCACATGTAGAGAGACCAAAACTGGATCCATACCTTTCACCACTTACAAATACAAAAACTGACTCACAATGGATGAAAGATTTAAATCTAAGACATGAAATGATAAAAATCCTAGAAGAAAACATGGGAGTAACCCTTGATGATACTAGTCTGGTGAAAGATTTTATGAAGAAGACTCTTTTGGCAATCACAACAACAACAAATGTAAACAAATGGGACTTAATTAAATTGAAAAGCTTCTGCACAGCTAAGGATATAACAATTAAAGCAAACAGACAACTTTCAGAATGGGAAAAGATACTTGCATGTTATGAATCTGACCAAGGGCTAATACCTAGAATCTACAGAGAATTCAAATTGATCAACAAAAGAAGAGCAAAGAATCCCATTTATTATTCATCAAGAGACACGAACAGAACCTTCTCTGAACCATGTTGAATGCCCAACAAACACATGAAAAAATGTCATCCATAATTATTAGAGAAATGCAAATCAAAACCACCTTGAGATATCATCTAAGCCTAGTGAGAATAGCCCACATAACAAAGTCTCAAACCTGCAGATGCTGGAGTGGCTGTGGAGAAAAGAGAACAGTTTTACACTGTTGGTGGGATTGCAAACTAATACAACCTCTTTGCAAAGAAGTATAGAGAATCCTCAAGGAGCTAAAAGTAGACCTTCCATTAGATCTCACAATCCCATTATTAGCTATCTACCCAGAAGAAAAAAATCATTTTGCCATAAGGACACTTGCACTAGAATGTTTATCATAGCTCAATTCACAATCACCAAGATGTGGAAACAACATAAGTACCCACCAACCCATGAATGGATTAATAAACTGGGGTATATGTATACCATGGAATATGATGTAGCCATAAGAAAAGATGGAGACTTTACATCTTTTGTATTTACCTGGATGGAACTGAAGCACATTCTCCTTCTCTTTACTAAGGAGAATGGAAAAGCAAGTATCCAATGTACTCAATACTAATATGAAACCAGGAGATGAACTACATGCCCACATAAGATAAAAACACAATTTAATTGAAGTTGGGAGAAGGGGGGAGAGAAGCAAGGGAGGAGGAGGGGAGAGAGAAGAGGGAGGGGATTGGTGTGCGCTCACCAAACGGGCGCATCTGGGAGAGGAGGACTTGGACTTTACCTAACAAATGTGTTTAAACAATGTAACCTAATCACTCATACTGTCGTATTAATTTCAAGTAAAAAAAAAAAAAAATTACTTAAGCGATTCCAGGGAACAGGAATTTATTTATTTATTTTTTTTAGAGACAGTCTTACTTTATTGCCCTAGGTAGAGTGCTATGGCGTCACAGCTCACAGCAACCTCCAACTCCTGGGCTTAGGCGATTCACTTGCCTCAGCCTCCTGAGTAGCTGGGATTATGGGCACCCGCCACAACGCCTGGCTATTTTTTTGTTGCAGTTCGGGCAGGTTTGAACCTGCCACCCTCGGTATATGGGGCTGGCGCCCTACCCACTGAGCCACAGGCGCTGCCAGGTAACAGGAATTTATAAATGATAATGAGGATAATGGCCTTTTATAAAGCTAGAAGTGGTAAATTAATCTGTGACAGTTTCCCAAGGCAGGCATTCTGGGTCAAGGGGTGGTTGGTTAGCATCATCACAATTTACTGAGTATCTACTGTATGTCAACCTTGAGGTATACACCAATTCATCATGTTCCCCCTTACTAATTCAATAGAAAAGTGGCAATGTAAACAGCCCGCCACTGATCATCAGTATTAATGGACAAGTAATCTCTGCTACCAGTGAAATTTCTGTTCAATGGTAAAGGCAGACTTTGGGCAAATAATTATGAATTAGTAAGTGAATACTTGTCAATGTCAAAAATGTAAGGTAAAAGTAGCGTTATGGGGATGGATCATAGGATCTAACCAATTTTAAGTGTTTAAAGGAGTTCCAAAACAGGATGCCAGAGGGAGAACTGGTAGATGGCAAGAGATGATACCTCTCTGTAGAGGTTAGAGAGGAGGTTTAGAGAAGGCAATGATTTTGAGGGTCATGAACGTAAATTACGTTGTTATGAACGTAAATTAGATTCAGGAATAAACTTGTAGCCAGCGGCCCATGGCTGGGCATCATAAGCAGCCTCTTCCAGCTGCTGCACTGGAAGAGGCAGTGCCTGGGACTGGGGCCTGCTTCTGTGCCCTGCTTGAGAGAGGCTCTTAGACCTGGATGCGGACCCTGGTTGCAAAGAGGCCAGATGGGGTGCAACAGTGGCACCTTGAGAGATGGGACTTCGAGCTGGTAGACTTCAATACGCTGCAGGCACCACAGAACGTCCCTGCTGAGCAAGACCAGGACCTGCGGAAGAAGCCCTTCTACTCAGCCCTCATCAGCCACCTGAGCCCTAGGCCTGTGGAGGCCATGGTCTGGGAAGGGAACAATGTGGTCTGTGCTTCACATAAACTTGGCGAAGGCCACCAAAGGGAGCATACAGGGAAATGTCAGGCAGGAACAGCAGCTCATGGAGGGGCTCAAGACAGACCCAGCTGTGGTATCAGAGCAGTGAGCTGGTGAACTGGGCAGATGGGGGCCACCACAGCAGTGTGCACCCAACATGAGGGCCCAGGATGCCCTCGGCCACACCAGCATTCCACCAGAACCAACCATCAACAAGAACTCAATCAAGCCCATACCCATACCGGTCTCTCTCAAATCACTTCCCTTTTCACCCGCCCTGCCCCACCCCCAGCCCAGAGGAGTTCAAGCCAACAATTTTGTGTGGCTGTCTGTATCCTAGCCAGAGTAAGACTGGACCTAATCCTTTCCATACCAAAGTGCCAAGGTGTCTTCAAAAGTGGGTATTATGACCATTACTCCCCCAAAAGGGGGACATTAAAATTCGCCAGCTGGCTTGGCACCTGTAGCATACTGGTTACAGCACAGGCCACATAAACCGAGGCCAGTGGGTTCGAGCCCAGCCTGGACCTGCTAAACAACAATGACAACTGCCAACAAAAAGATACTTGGGCATTGTGGTGGGCGCCTATAGTCCCAGTTACTTGGGAGGTTGAGGCAAGAGAATCGCTTAAGCCCAAGAGTTTGAGGTTGCTGTGAGGTGTGACACGCCTTGGCACTCTACTGAGGGTGACACAGTGACACTGTATCTCGAAAAATAAAAAAAAATCACTGTGCTGAAAAAAACAAACAATAAATTTGCAAACTAACTTGGACTACAAGAAAAAAGGCATCTGAAAAAAGTGAAACAGGCTGGGTGCAGTGGCTCATGCCTATACTCAGGAGTTTGAGACCAGCCTGAGCAAAAGTGAGATTCCCATCTCCACTAAAAATAGAAAAAACTAGCCAGGCATAGTGGAGCATGCCTGTAGTTCTAGCTATTGCTCAGGTGGCTGAGGCAAGAGGATTGCCTGAAACCAGGATTTAGAGGTTGCTGTGAGCTATGATAAGGCCATAGCACTCTACCCAGGGTAACAGAGTGAGATGTTGTCTCAAAACAACAACGATGAAAACAAAAATATGATTCAAGTTTGAAAGTTCTGCTAAACATAGAATCAAACCAAGAAAATCTTCTAGGGAATAAATGTAGCAAAAATAGGGCTAAGATGCATTTTTACGGACAGATACTTGAATATTAAATGTTGCAAATAAAGACATTTCCTCATTGGCGGCAAAATCCTGAAACCACTTAAAACTTCAATATGAGACATGATCCTGGTACAGAGGTGTTAATTTCTTCCTTGGAAATTGTTTAAAATTTAATTAGAAAAACAAAACTTAGATTGATATTTCCCAAACGTTGGCCAGCCCTCCTTGAGAAGAGAGGGGTGTCTTTCACAGAACCCCCGAGGCCTGGGTTTATTGGGATGTGATGGGGTTATGGGGAGGCCTGGGAGACACCTGGATTAGGGGTGTGTGCTGCGGGACTGAGCTTCCCCTCCTGGCCTCCACAGTGCACCGACAGCTTCAGACCCAGCCCTGCCTTCTCTGCCACCCACCTGCTGTTGCGGGGAACTACGCTTCTCAAGCTCCTTCCTCTCTCTGGCTTGATGTAGCATGGAAGTTCCTGGAAGATCGGAGCGGGAGAGTGGGGAGAAGCCATCGTATTTTCCTCTCTCTCTGCCTCTGTGAACAGATCCACCACCTGGAGGTAACGGTGAGTTCTGGGCTCCACTCACTCTCTTCCCTTCGCCCTTCCAGCCTCAGTAGCTTCCCACAGTGCTAATCTCTGCTTGGTTTCTCCACTCTTTCATCCCCTATATAATGAATCCCCTATAATAAGTTCTCTCCAAAGTATGCGAATTGGTTCCTCCTTTTCTGATGGGACTCTGATGCCAAAACTGGTTATAAATTAGGATCAAGGTGGGAAATGCACCCTAGCTCAAGAGGACACATGAGAGGGAGGTAAAGGGGAAACCACGACCCCATCAGATACCTTTGTGCCAGTGGCAGTGATAAAAGGTAGAGGCTACCTGAACTGGGGCAGAGATTTAGAGAGAAATGTAAGCAGGTGTCAAAGGCACATGTTGGCTATCATAGTAATTGAGGTTTGACGGCTTATGGGAGGGGATTTATGTTATCACGAGAAGCCTTCTTAGGAATGAGCTTTCCTAATGGGAGGCTGAGGCAGGAGGATCGCTTAGAGCTTAGGAGTTTCAGACCAGCTTAAGCAAGAGTGAGACCCGTCTCAACTAAGAGTAGAAAAATTAGCCAGGCGTGGTATCAGGCACCTGTAGTTAGTCCCAGCTACTCAGAAGGCTGAGGCAGGTGGATCACTTGAGCCCAAGAATTTGAGGCTGCTGTAAGCTAACCAGGGTGCTCTCTCTAGGGCAACAGAGTGAGACTCTGTCTCAAACAAACAAACAAATAAACAAAAAGAAAAAAAAGAAAAAGAAAAAAACAGAAAGAAAGTGAAAGAAGGAAAACAAGATGTGCTTAGTATGTGGTAGACAAAAGATCTTTGTAAACTGAAAGCATGCACATCTCAAATCATTAATGGATAGGAATGAGCAATTCCTCCAGCCTGGCATAAATAGTAATAGTATCTATAGTATCTTTCAAGCTGGGCTTTTAAGACTGCCAAGGCACAGTGCAGGCAAGAGCAAGATGGGATGTCGGGGAGACCCAAGAGCAGTGGAGAGAGAAGCCGAAGCCAGGTGAGGCTAGAGTGGGTGTGAACCGAGGCTGGCTTTGTAGGTCAGACTGAGCAGTTTTGAATGCATTTTGTGAGGGGAATTTTGGGGGTTAGAGGAAGTTCACAGACGATTTTTGAGCTGTTGGTAGCATGACCAAGCCCTATGCTTTGCAAGTTTCTTGTGTACACAAGTTCCATAAATATTTCCCTAAATTTAATTTTTAAAAGATGACAATGAAACAGCAGCTAAAGATGTTGAATATAATTGCCGTGCTTTAGGTTGGGAGCATTTTCCTGCAAGGCGTGGTTAAGACCTATTGTCGGTTTCCTAGCAACCACGCATCCTTCCTGAGCAGAAGACTGAGGGTCACTTGAACATCTCCACGTGGAAATCACTCTAAGGCCTCTACGAAACATCTAATGTGTTCCCTCAACTTCCAGAGAATGAGAGTCATGTTCAGAAGGGATTGCTGAGGTCTGGGGAGTGGGGGAGAATGGGAAAGGAGGGCAGGTAGCACTCTGCTGTCACACACAGTGGCTCACAAGGAGTCTTCTTAGAAAACTTAAGCACGGAGGAAGGTGCAGAGAGGCTGGGATGATATGCGAGGTGAGAGATTGTCAGAGGAGCTCTGAGGATGAGGCTTGGGTGAGGAAGGACAAAAATGAAAGGAGCTAAGAGCTCATCAAGAAACATTGTAAGCTACTGAGCATCTTCTTAGTAATCATTATCAAGGATACAGAATATGCCACCTGGAAATTCGCTACTTTGGCATAAGGACTGTTTTGAGCCAAAGGCAATTACAGAGAAGCAGACATGAGAAAAATTCTCTGACCTCTCCTTCTCCACCAGGCAGGGCAGGACAATTCTTAACGCCTCCAGAGACAAATGAGACTCCTCTGGGTTGTGAGACCGCCTCAGAGGAATCTACATAAGGAAATGTTGTGAGATGTGTGTTATTGTCACGGGGATAGGACCACCAGACTTTGTCATTGTCACAGGGATAGGACCACCAGACTTTGTCCAGAGTCTGGTGATTCTGCAGAACAGTGAGAGGGACCTCGCCAAGACTGTTCTGTTCTTCCATTTCCAAAGTCACAGTTTTATACATCGAAGTTAAAAGCAATAATTCACTAACCCTTATCTTAAACAACAGTAATTAACATTTATCTTAAACAACAGTAATCCCCATAACTCATGACCTGTAATAAACAATAATTGACATAACCTATGGTTCATATAACAATATTCCAGTTCCAAAGTTAATCTCCTTAATCAATTGCCCTAAACTACTCAAGATAAATACTTTTAGGTTAAAGCTGAACTTACAAAACAACAAGGTTGAAACACGTGAGATGAAGGTCACGTGGGAACTAAACTAGCCAGACCAGCTGTGTCCTCCCAGCCCTCGCCTGACAGTGACTGACTCCATCTTATTCTCACTACATGGGCTCTCAAAACCCTGCAAAAACTAGCCTTTACCTACCATTAATTTCCCCATATACTTATCTCTCCACAATTTACCACTCTTGGAAGCTCAAAATCCTCTTTCTTTTTCTTATCATTTCTCTAAAAAATGTATTGTCCTTTTGCTAAGGTTCCAGCCAGCACTTTAAATTACTCCTCTCTGGAAACGCCCACGTGTATACAGGATGTATATGAAGGAACTTCAATTTGGTTTGCCCTATTCACCTGTCTTGTGTCAGTCTACAGGCCCCCAGGCAATGAACCTAAAATGGAAGGAGGAAAAAGAATTTTGACACCCCTACGTGTAGAATAGTCTTTAAGGAATTTATTATCCTCCACTTACAGATGGGTAAACAGACTCACTTAAATGGCTGGACCAAACTTGCTGAGGGAGCATCAGCCCTCCAAGGACACAGGACACAGACACAGAAGAGCCAGAGAAGAATGTACCCACTCACCCCGGTGGCCCGGGGCCAGCTTGGACTGAGTCCAGTGAAAGGTCTGCTGATCTTCTTTGCCCTCCCTCTGGCATTCGGCCCCATCCCACTTCCTCCTCAAAGCACTGCATGCTTCCTGTGCCCCGTGTCCCTCTCCAGCTGTTCCTGGCAGGCATCCTTAGCAAGCCTCTCTCTCCAGCGGCCCCTCCTTTGAGGGTGGTATTCCCAACAGCTCAGGCCTCAGCCTCTGCTTGTCACACTGAGCCCTCTGTGGTGACTCGGCTCCTGCCCTGGCTTCACCGAGGACTGGAGGATCGAGGTCTCCACCTCCGACAGTTCAGCTGCTTCGCAGGCCTGTCCCCATCAGTGTGCAGGTGGCTGTCCCATCATCACGTCAAATGCTAAAGCAGAACCCACAGTCCTACCCTGAAGAGCCCCTCTCACTCAAACTTCGTATGATTTCTCATAAGGGGACAATTGGTTTCAAAACACGGCTGTCGTATCTCAGCTTCTTTCAGATCTCAACAATGCAAGTCGGTGATTACAGAAGGCATATTTTATCACAACCGGAATTTAATGCCAGCCTGTCTTCAAAGGGGAAGGTAAATCTCACTCTGTAGTGTGTGTTTTATAGATGGAATCATAACTTTCCGCCAGACATGGGATTTGGTCAGTAAACCCCTCACTCCCACCTCCCACAATCCTGGATAATCTTCTTCTTGACTCTATCTGATGAGAGGAATAGGAAAACGAAGAAGAGGAGACAGGGAAAGGAAACCCTCCTAGACCCGGGCTCAGCAAATGCTAGGAATGACTGGGTTGCCTAGCAACAATGCCCCTCCTCCCCACAGATATCAATGTGTGATATTCCCTTCCTCCCTTCCTTCCTTTACAGCTGTTTTCAGTATTTATTTTAAATTTTACCAATATAAAATTGGAAGGTGGGGTACACATATTATATTCTTATGCTAACATAGCTGACTGTAGAATTTGCAGATCAAAGAGAAATGCATAATTTTTCAGATGAAAATATCTTCATTGGATCATTATTTATTTAATAGATATTTATTGAACATCTGCAATGGGCCTGACATTCTGCAAAGTATTGAGTTAAAAACTCTTCTATAGGTAGATTTAGAAATAGAAATGGGTTCTCTTGTGCCCAAGAAGAACTAAGAATTGGCTGAAGGATGACACATTAAGGTTCCACCTTTAAAAACATATATTGGTTGCTAGATATAATATCAATATATTAAAATGTAATTGTATTTCCATATGCCAGCAATAAAGACCTGGAAAATACCTAGGAATTAAACTAACAAATGATGGGCACCATTTGTGTGCATAAGAAAATTCTAAAGCTCTATGAAAAAGTATTTTAAGAAATCTAAACAAATGGAGGTATCTACCACAGTTGTGGATGGGAAGATACAAAATCCCGAAGAAGTCACTTTTCCCAAGGGACTCAATACTAACATGAAGCCAGTCGACATCTAACACATTTGCTCCTACAAAAAGAAAAACTCAATTCAATTCAAGTTGGGAGGGGAATGAGGGGGGAGAGGGAAGGCGGAGGGGAATTGATGTGGGCCCACCTAATGGCACAATGTGAGGGTAATATGGCACACCTCCTGGGTGAAGGATACAACTATAGCATGCAATTCCCTAGCAAAGTTAAACATTGTAGCCTAATGGTTTGTACCCTAATATTAATCTGAAACAAACAAACAAACAAAATCCACAAAGAAGTCAATTCTCCTCAAAGTGATCTGTGAATTCAGTAGAATTTAGATGAAAATCCCAATTAGTATTTTGAGGATCTTTATAAACCAATTCTCGTGTTTGTGTTCTCCTGCAAAGTAAAGGGCAAAAAATGGCTGTGTGGAAATTTTAAATACAAAGAGCACAGGAGGCTTGTTCAGATATTAGAATTTCTCATAAAACTATAGGAATTAATGCAATATGATCTTCATGTAGAAATGGAAAAGGAGACCCCTGGAACAGAATAGGGACCTCTGACATGGATTCATGGATAAAGGAGTCTTGATCCATGACAGGGATAGAATTACAAATAGATGGAGAAAAGATTTAATAGATGATGCTGGAAAAATTGGCTCTCAATAGGGAAAAAGATTAAATTTCGTACCCATCTCATGCCATAAGCAATCTATTCCAGATAGCTTAAATAATAAAAATAAAACTTTACAAGGCCTAGAAGAATATACATGAGCATATCTTTATAAGCTTGAGGGAGGGAATCATCTCTTAAGACTCAAAACCACAAACAGTAATGGGAAAGATTGACACATCTGTTAATCATGACTCTCACATAGATTAAAGTGAATATGTATTAAAGATTTTATTTTTATGCCTGTAATCCTTGCACTCTGGGAGACTGTTTGAGTTCAGGAGTTGAAGACCAGCCTGAGGAAGAGTGAGGCCCCATCTCCCATCCAAACAGAAGCAATTAGTCAGGCACAGTGGCACTTGCCTGTGGTTTCAGCTATTCAGGAGGATCACTTGAGCCCAGGAGCCTGGGGTTCCAGCAAGCTATGATGGTGCCACTGCGCTCTAAATGGAGACAGAGAGAGAGTGTCTGTCTAAAAATATATATTTTATTTGTCTCATTACAATGAACGAACCAGGCAGATGTTACAATTGTTAAAAAGGGAAAGCAAAGAACTACATCCTAATAGGGAATGAAGAAATTCACACACGATGTGAGCCTTGCTTTTCCCACAGGCAGGTTGAAGTGAGAGAGATTAAAGAGTATGGGCAGAGGGAATCGATTCAACCACCACTAGACAGAATTTATTAACATGTCTAGAGACAAGAATTATCTTGCATTGCTATCAGTATCTGCAACTTAAGTTATAAAATAGCTCAAAGAGGGGTGGTGCCTGTGGCTCAGTGAGTAGGGCACCGGCCCCATGTACCAAGGCTGGCGGGTTCAAACCCGGCTCCGGCCAAACTGCAACAAAAAAATAGCTGGGCCTTGTGGCGGGCACCTGTGGTCCCAGCTACTCGGGAGGCTGAGGCAAGAGAATCGCCTAAGCCCAGGAGTTGGAGGGAGCTGTGTGACACCACGGCACTCTACTGAGGGCGATGAAGAGAGTGAGACTCTGTCTCTACAAAAAAAAAAATAATAATAATAATAAAATAAAATAGCTCAAAGACAACGAATATTTAACATTGAATAACCTAGAACAATGTGCTCTAAATCAGTGGTTCCCAGTCATTTTGGCACCAGAGACTAGTTTCATGGAAGATAATTCTTCCACAGACTCAGGGTAGGGGGAGGGTTTCAGGATGCTTCAAGCACGTTACGTCTCTCCTGCTACCAGTCTTTGGCTTGGGAGTTGGGTGCCATATAATTTTCCATTGGAGATACCCAGTAATCTTTGTTTATTCCACATATCTTTATATATTTGATTGCATTAATAAGACAACTTGGTATACCAACAAAGGCCTAGTATCCAGAATATATAAAGAACTTCTAGAAATCAATTAAGAAACTTACAACCAGTAGAAAATGGACAAATGACCTTGAAGAGGCAATTCCAAAAAGAGAAACATAATGGCAAATAAATATATTCAAAGATCCTCAACCCCATCAGTAAACGGGGAAATGCAAATTAAAACTACATTCCATTTTCAATAGAAAAAAACAAAAGTAGTCTGGCAATTTTAGACTTTGGGACCATATGGAACTATAGGGACAAGCTACTGGTGAGAGTATAAATTGGTACAACCACTTTGGAAAGCAGTTATGTCTATTAATAGTAAAATTGAAGATAAACACACCCTTAATTCAAGTAATTCAACTCTTTTCCTAGGAATTTTTCTACATATGTACAAGGGAAAGAAGCAAGAATATTTTTACAGAATTTCCTATAATAGAAAAATATTAGAAACAAATAGAAAAATATTAGAAACGAATGTAAAAATATTAGACACAAATATCTATCAGTAGGGAAATGAATAAATGGTGATATATTTCTACAAAGGAGTAGTATAAGCAGTTAAAATGAATGAAGCAGGGCTACACTTATCAACATAAATCCCCAAACACAGTGTTAAATGAAAAACAAGTTAGATTCTGTAGTTTAAAACATGATTTGTGATTCTGAGGCAGAGATATTGATATATTAAAAAGATATGGGGCCAGGCTTGGTGGCTCATGCCTGCAATCCTAGCCAGAGGATTGCTTGGGGCCAGGAGTTCAAGACCAGCCTGAGCAAGGCCAAGACCCCTTCTCTACAAAAATCAGAAAAATTAGCCAGTCACGGTGGTCCACACCTATAGTCCCAGCTACTGGGGAAGCTGAGGAAGGAAGATCACTTGAGTCCAGGAATTTGAAATTGTAGTGAGCTATGATGATGCCATTGCACTCTAGCCTGGGTGACAGAGCAAGACCCCATCTAAAAACAAAGACAAAGACAATATAAATGTTTAAGGTGATGGATACCTATTATCTGATCTGATTATTAAACATTATATGCATGTTTGAAAATATTACATGAACCTCAAAATATGCACATCTATTATGTATCAACTTTTTTTTAAAGGCCAGGCCCAGGCATAGTGGCTCATGCTTGTAATCGTAGCAACTTGGGAAGCTGAGGTTGGAGGATCACTTGAGGCCAGGAGTTTGAGACCAGCTTGGGTAACATAGTGTGACTGTATCTTAAAAAAATAAGAAAAATTAGCTGGGCATGGTAGCACATGCCTGTTGTTCCAGCTACTTGGGAGGCTGAGCCCAGGATTTCAAGGTTACTGTGAGTTATGACCGTGCCATTGCACTCCAGCCTCAATGAAAGAGCGAGACTTTGCCTCTGAAGAAAAAAATTACCAAAATTACCAAGACTTCTGGTTTCCTGCCTGGCAAGTAAGAAGCTTGGAAGTCACCACTGTATCCTAACAAGTAAAAAACTAGACAGTAATTGAGAAATGCTGGAGGCTTGTAATTGGCAAACTCTAGGTGATCCAGTCACGGGGCACACTTTTGTGAATTTTACCTCCAGGAACTCTACGAGATCCTCACAGTGAATATTAGAGAGAATCCAGCCCTGCTTCTGTAAGGGACAGGAGGTAAAAGAAACATTTAAAAATATTCTAGAGTACTCTGTTGTTCTTAACAAGACCTATCCTCACCTGAAAGTAGTTAACTAGAGACTCACTGATGTGAGGGAAGCAAAATACTCCACTCCATTTCCTTCTAGCCATTCCATCCCATCTGAGGGGGCAGGTTACTGGGAAACACCAGTAAAATCCATGGTCCACTGTGGTGTAGGGTAACACTGAGACTTAAGCATAGGACCATAGAATGCTTTCCCTCCTTCTGCAGCTTACCAATACATTACTAACAACCTATTGGCCATAGTTTTCTTTATTCAATAGATCATGTCCAACTTTTAGCAAAAAATTACAAGGCATACTAAAAGGCAAAAACACAGTTTGAAGAAACTTAGCAAGCATCAGAATCAGAGTCAGATATGGTAGGAATACCAGAACTGGCAGACCAGGATTTTTTTACATGTAAATAATACATTAAGGGCTTTAATGGATAAGATAGACAACATGTAAACAGAGATGGGACATATAAGAAAGAACCAACAAGAAATTATGGAATTAAAAAACATCATAATAGAAATGAAAAATGCCTTTGATATGCTCATTAGTAGTCTGGATATAGATGAGGAGAGAATCTCTATGCTCAAGGATATGACAATGGAAATTTCCCTAAGTAAAAGAGAAAGAGAAAAAGAAATCAGTAAAAAAGCAAAACAGAATGTCTAAGAATTGTGGAACAACTGTATGAGAGTATCATATATGTTATGAGAATATTGAAGGAGAAGGGAAAAAGAAACAGATACAATATTTGAAACAATAATAACTAAGAATTTCCTCAAATTGTCACACACCAAACCACAGATAAAGGAAACTCAGAAACCACCAAGAAGAATAAAGGCCAAATGAAAAAAACAAAACCAAAACACACATGAAAAACTACATCTAGGCACAATGTATTCAAACTTTAGAAAATCCACGATAAAGAAAAAGTCTTGGAAGAAGCCAGAGAAAAAACTACCTTACTCATACAAGAGCAAAGATAAGAATTACATGGACTTCTCAGAAACTATGCAAGCAAGAGGTGAGCAGAGCAAAATATTCAAAGTTCTGAGAGGAAAAATACTATGAACCTAGAATTCTGCCCCCCCAAAAATTATTCTTCAAAGTGAAGGAGAAATAAAGACTTTCTCAGGTAAACCACAGTAAGGAAATTTGTTGCTAGTGTACCTGTCTTGCAAGAAATATTAAAAGAAGTTCTTCATAGAGAAGAGCAATAATGTATTTCAGAGACTTGCATCTGCATAAATAAAGGAAGAGCAACAAAGAACAAATAAATGAAGGTAATATAAAGTTTGCTTTTCTTATTCTTTCTTTCTTTTTTTTTTGAGACAGAGCCTCGAGCTGTCACCCTGGATAGAGTGCTGTGGCATCACAGCTCACAGCAACCTCCAATTCCTGGGCTCAAGCGAGTCTCTTGCCTCCACCTCCCGAGTAGCTGGGACTACAGGTGCCCGCCACAACGCCCAGCCATTTTTTGGTTGCAGCCATCATTGTTGTTTGGCGGGCCTGGCCGGATTCGAACCCGCCAGCTCAGGTGTACGTGGCTGGCTCCTTAGCCCGTTGAGCCACAGGCGCCGAGCCTGCTTTTCTTATTCTTAAGTAATCCAACAGATGGCAAGTTCTTCAAAATAATAATAGCAATAATATATTATATCTATGTATATATATATATACACATATATGTTTATATATGCTTATGTATAAGTAAAATGAATGACAACAATAATATAAGGGATAGAAGAGAAGAATTAGGAATATTTTGTTATTATAAGGTAATTGCACTATCTGTGAAGTGGTAAAATATTATTTGAAAGTAGACTTGGATTGGTTGTAAATGTATATATAAAACTATAGGGCAACTACTTTTAAAAGTTTTTATGAAGTATAATTGATATGCCGAGAAAAGAGAAAATGGAGTCATAAAATGCTCAAAATGACAAAAGGCACAAAAAGTGTGGAAGACAAAAATAGGAACAAAGGCAACAAACAGAAAATAGTAACAACTGTGGTAGATATTAATCCATCTGTATCAATAGTCACCTTAAATATCAATGATCTAAATAACCAATTAAAAGACAGATTGTCAAAGTACATACAAAAATAAGACACAACTGTATGTTGTCTATAAGAAAACTACTTTATCAGCAGTGGAGGAGCTGGTGGGAATTGTAAGGATTTACAAAGAAAAAAAAATCATTTTAAATACATATATACATATATGTTAAAAATAAAGAAATAGGAGGGCGAACGCAAGATGGCCAACTGGAGCCAGCTTTCCACAGAGGCTCCCATCCAGAAGGAGAATTAAAGGACAGAAGTTTAGCAAGTAAGTGATGGTTTGGAGCTGAGTTGAGAGAGAAGGTTGAAGAATGCACATCAACCCTGCTGAGGTGAGCTGTGACCCCAAGGATACAAACAAAAGGTACAAATTCCATCACCAAGTGGACAGGAGTTCCCTCCCCCACGAGAACAGCTAACAGTATACTTTCTACAAACAAGCGAGCAGAGTTCAAACGTCCTCCCATTTTATCCCCAGGGGAGAGCCCTCTCAATAGATGCAAGAAAAGCATTCGATAAAATCCAGCATTCTTTTCTAATTATAACACTGAAGAGTATAGACATATGTGGCACATTTCTGAAACTGATTGAAGATATCTATGACAAACCCACAGTTAATATTTTACTGAATGGAGTAAAACTGAAAGCTTTTCCTGTTAGAACTGAAACCAGACAAGGTCGTCCTCTGTCACCATTACTATTCAATATAGTGCTGGAAGTTCTAGCAAATACAATTAGGCAAGACAAGGAAATAAAGGGCATCCAAATGAGAGCAGAGGAGGTCAGACTCTCCCTTTTTGCTGACGATCTGATCTTATACTTAGAGAACCCCAAAGACTCAACCACTTTCTGGAAGTCATCAGAAAATACAGTAATTTTATATACAGGATATAAAATCAATGTCCACGGTCAGTAGCCTTTGTATACGCCAATAACAGTCAAGACGAGAGGCTAATTAAGGACACAACTCCCTTCACCATAGCTTCAAAGAAAATGAAATACCTAGGAATATACCTAAGAAAGGAGGTGAAGGACCTCTATAAAGAAAATTATGAAATCCTAAGAAAAGAGATAGCAGAGGATATTAACAAATGGAAGAACATACCATGCTCATGGCTAGGAAGAATCAACATTGTTAAAATGTCTATACTTACCAAAGCAATCTACCTATTCAATGCCATCCCTATTAAGATACCAACATCGGACTTTCAAGATTTGGAAAAAATGATTCTGTGTTTTGCATGGAACCAGAATAAACTCCATGTAGCTAAGGCAGTTCTGAGTAATAAAAACAAAGCTGGGGGCATCACTGTACCAGATTTTAGGCTGTACTACAAAGCCATAGTGGTCAAGACAGCATGGTACTGGCACAAAAATAGAGACATGATATTTGGAATCGAATAGAAAACCAGGAAATGAAACTAACATCTTACAACACCTAATCTTAGATAAACCAATCAAGAACATACCCTGAGGGAAAGACTCCCTATTCAATAAATAGTGCTGGGAGAACTGGATATCCACATGTAAAAGACTGAAACTGGACCCACACCTTTCTCCATTTACAAAAATTGATTCAAAATGGAGAAATGACTTAAATTTAAGGCATGACACAATAAAAATTCTCAAAGAAAGTATAGGAAAAACACTGGAAGATATCGGCCTGGGAAAAGACTTCATGAAAAAGACTGCCATGACAATTGCAACAACAACAAAAATAAACAAATGGGACTTAATTAAACTGAAAAGCTTCTGTATAGCTAAGGAGACAACAACCAAAGCAAATCGACAACCTAAACAATGGGAAAGGATATTTGCATATTTTGAATCAGACAAAAGCTTGAGAACTAGGATCTATAGAAAACTCAAATTCATCCACATGAAAAAAGCCAACAATCCCATATATCAATGGGCAAGAGACATGAATAGAACCTTCTCTAAAGAAGATAGACGAATGGCTAACAAACATATGAAAAATGCTCATCATCCCTAATTATTAGAGAAATACAAATCAAAATCACCTTGAAATACCATCTAAATCCAGCAAGAATGGCCCACATCACAAAAATCTCAAAACCACAGATGCTGGCGTGGATGTGGAGAGAAGGGAACAATTTTACACTGCTGGTGGGACTGCAAACTAATACAAACTTTTTGAAAGGAAGTATGGAAACCCTCAAAGAACTCAGGCTAGACTTTGCATTTGATCCTGCAATCCCATTGCTGGGCATCTACCCAGAAGGAAAAAATTCTTTTTATCATAAGGACACTTGCACTGGACTGTTTATTGCAGCTCAATTTACAATCGTCAAAATGTGGAAACAGCCTTAATGCCCACCAACCCAGGAATGGATTAACAAGCTGTGGTATATGTACACTATGGAATACTATTCAGCCATTAAAAAAGATGGAGACTTTACATCCTTTGTATTAACCTGGATGGAAGTGGAGCACATTATTCTTAGTAAAGCATTATAAGAATAGAGAAGCACTCAATTTTGATACGAGGACAATTAATAACACAGTAGGGGTGGGGGAAGGTGTGAGCAGAGAGAGAAAGAAGGAGGTGGGGTGGGGAAAGGAAGAGCATAGAGAGAGGGAAGGAGCAAGGGGGTGGGGTCTTGGTGTGTGCCACACCTTTCGGGGGCAAGACACAATTGTAAGAGGATCGTTACCTAACAAATGCAATCAGTGTAACCTGGTTTCTTGTACCCCCAATGAATTCCCAAAAATAAATTAAAAAAAAAGAAAAGAAAATATTAAAACAAAACAAAAAAAGAATATATCACTATTTACATTTGCACCCCCTAAAATGAAATACTTAGGTAGAAAGCTGCCAAATATATATAGGATCTACACAAGGAAAACTAAAAAACTTTGATGAAAAATTTCAGAGAACTAAATAACTGGGGAGATATTCCAAGTTCATAGATAGGAAGACTACATATTGTCAAAACGTCAGTTCTTCTCAACTTAATATATAATTCAATCCCAATCAAAATCTCTCTTTTTTCTTTTTTTTATTAAGTCGTATACACATAGATCATTAATCCAATCAAAATCTCTCATTATGTGGATATTAACAAACTGATTCTAAAGTGTATATAGAGAGGCAAAGACACAGGATAAGCCAACACAATACGAAAAGAGAAAGCCACTGTTGAAGGATTGACATTACCTGATTTCAAGACTTACTATAGGCTTGGTGCCTGTAGCACAGTGGTTATGGTGCCAGCCACATACACCAAGGACGGTGGGTTCAAATCCAGCCCGGGCCAGATAAACAACAATGACAACTGCAACAACAACAACAAAAATAGCCGAGCATTGTGGCGGGCACCTGTAGTCCCAGCTACTTGGGAGGCTGAGGCAAGAAAATTTGTTAAGCCCAAGAGTTTGAGGTTGCTGTGAGCTGTGACGCCATGGCACTCTACCGAGGGTAACATAGTGAGACTCTGTCTCAAAAAATAAAAAGACTTACTATAATAAATACTACAGATTGCAAGTTACATACTGTGAGCATGCCCAGATGAACTAAACATGCAACCACAGGTGGAATCCAAGTACTTAGCCCAAGGAATGGGGACCAAATTAAGAAGAGGACACCACATGGCAAGATCTATGATCCAATCAGATTGAGCCCTGCCATCACCCCATGGCATGATCCACTCAGATCACATCTCCGGCATTGTTTCACTGCAAGATCCAATCAGATCGCACTTCATTACCCTCTGCCTACAAAACCTAACCCAGTGCCCAGCTCAGGGATACAGATTTGAGCTCTATTCCTTGCCCAGCAACCTTGCAATAAACTTTTCTCTCTATAAAAATCTGGTTCTTTGGCTCGGCGCCTGTGGCTCAACGGGCTAAGGTGCCAGCCACGTACACCTGAGCTGGCAGGTTCGAATCCAGCCCAGGCCCACCAAACAACAATGACGGCTGCAAACAAAAAAAATGGCCGGGTGTTGTGGCTGGTGCCTGTAGTCCCAGCTACTTGGGAGGCGGAGGCAGGAGACTCGCTTGAGCCCAGGAATTGGAGATTGCTGTGAGCTGTGATGCCACAACACTCTTTCCAGGGTGATAGCTTGAGGCTCTGTCTCAAAAAAAAAAAAAAATCTGGTTCTTCAGTGTTTAGCATTCCACTGTGCATGGGCAACTACATCCACTTTGACTTGGTAACAATATCACCTGAGAACCTTTAAGAAGTACAAATTCTAGAGCCCACCCCATTGGTGCGGAATGGGAAACTTGTAGGGGGGACTGGTTTAGGCAGCCATGATTTAGCAAGCCATCCAGGGGACCCTGATGCACTAAAGTTTAAGAACTACTGTGTTAATGGATGACTTTCAGCGCAATGCCTCACACATAACAACTCAAAAAGTATTAGATGAATAGATGAACGAGAAGACGAAGATTTGAGCTGTTGGTAGAGTTCAGGCCAGGGTGAGATTCTGGCATATTTATAAGAATGGGAGAAAACAACTTTGGGTCTTGGACCTTTCTCCATTGACCATGGGTGGTTTGTTGGTTTCTTTCTTGTGTTTGTTAGTTCATCAATCATTGTTCGCTGCAAGTTGTGGGAAGAACAAAATAAATGACGAAATAAACAACAGAGAAAATCAGGAGCAGCAAGAACCCCTGGGAATTGTAACAGTGGCATCCACTGATAAACTGGGGTGAAGTGAGTCCAGTTCGGTCTGCTACATGTAAAACAAACAGAATGTGTTGTTAACTCACTCTGCCCTGAAGTCGAGAGAAGAGAGCCACCGTTCTCCTTTCTGGAAGAAGACTGCGTTGGTTGGCGGAGCTCAGCTCAGCTTCTTCAGTGAAGTTAGAACTTGCCTGGGGGACATAGGACTTCCTCCACAGAAGTTTTTTTTTGGTTGCTGTTGTTTTGTTTTTGTTTTTTTAGTGAAGAAAATACTGAGATCTCTTCTACACTCCAGCTGGCCCCCAGCCTGCCTCTCAGCAGCCCCTTCCTTTCCCCAGTCTGACTTTAGCTCTGCAGGGGCTTTCTTTGGCATTCAAAGCCATAAAACATTTCGTCCCGCCACAAAGTCAAATCAAACACCAGTGAGAACCTCTTGAAGTGAGTTTCCGCAGAGTCAGATGGAAGCCTGGGTTTTGCCGGTGAGGAGACTTGAGCTCCCTATGAGATGAGTACACTTTGGTTTCATAATGTGGCGTTTGTCACAGTGGAGCACACTTCTGACTCTCACTTCCTGTTTTAATTCTGTTTGGAAATAAGAAAATCTGCTGAGATTTAGTTTCTAAAGAGCTTCTTGAAGTCTCTTTCTCTGCCAGCTAGAATAAGGAATAAGAAGACAATTGCAGTCAGCACGCACTGAAACCAGGAGCTGCTGTTCAGGGTGGGGACCGTGCTTTGCTGGGATGGGCACTTGTCTCCTAGAGGGGGCTGGGAGTGAGGCTGCGAGAGATGGGCCAAGGCTGCTTGGGTGGAAAAATTGGGGGAAAAGGCAGAGGGAGCCACAGAGGGAAAAGCAAGAGCAGGCCACCGAAGGTCAAGGGTCAGTCATGGGCTAGGAGAATCCCAGGGCTTCCCTGGGAGTCAGGCTGTGAGGGGTCTCATGCAGGTTTATAGAAATGTGGCCTCCACTCCACAGGCCAGAGGGACTCGTGCAAGGTAAGCCAGAGAGGAGGGGCTGAGCCTATTTGGTTTCAAAAGATCACACTGTGTGAGAGAAGGAAGCTCTTGGGTGGCTGCTGGGTTGATCCAGGGAGCAATGCTCATTGTGGGATAGAGATGGCGTGGTTAGAGACAGTAGGAGGAGTTAGGGATGGGGTGCGGGGTGGGGGAGGTATAATCTCGACCTCAGGTCTGGCTGCCTCCTGGTCCAGTGCTCTTTTCCCTACCCCACAGCACCGTAACTCTTCCCCGGGAGCCCTCCTTGGCAGAACTGACTACACAGTCCCTGAGGAACTGGAGACACATCTGAAAATGAAATACGGTATGCCAGAAAATTCTTTGAAGTATTATATTTAGTCTGAAAAAATTCATGCCAGCATTTGCATGCATAGTGTCTGCTTCATAGAATTGATGCTCCAGGAAGCTGGGCCATAATTCTTATTTTCCTTGTGGCCTCTGGTGCCCCCTGCATCCCCCAAGCATGCCATGTTGGGAGGGGGCTGTGCTGCCCCTGTGCTACCAGTCTGTTGTCACGAACAAGGATGCCAGGAAGCACATTTGTATGAACCATACTTTCCTATGCCCTGGAGACAATGGCTTCACTTGTCTAAGGAAAAGGGTTTACTGAATTGGATTTATGATATTTAAATGGATTTTATTGTCATTCCCTCTATCTTTTCCTCTTCCCACCCAACCTGACAAATAGTTAGCAGACTTTGCTCATCAACAGAGAGTGAATTGGCAGATACTAAGTGCTGAGTCATCAATGGGAGGCCTAGGTTTAAGGCTGCTACAGAGAGTTTTGTCCTTTAGATTTCACCTCTCTAAGACAAATAGTAATGGTTAACACTCACTTGGCACTTGGTAGGTGCCAGACATTATGCTGGGGTACATTATTTCATTTCCTCTTTACAGTAAGCCTGAGATAGACATTCCTATTATTATTTCCATTTTATAGATGAGGAAACTGGGATTTGGAGATAGATTGAGCTTATCAGAGTCCTACAGCCAGGAAATGGTATAGCCAGGATATGACTTCAAGCAATGAAATTCCAACGTGTGAGTTTTTAGCCTTCATGCCATAGGAATGAAATAGAAATTCTAGTGGATGACTAGACCTACAGTAATGCTTAAGATCCTTTGCGACCCTGACATTTGATGATTTTGTGAAATCTTATTTTTTTTTGTAGAGACAGAGTCTAACTTTATCGCCTTTGGTAGAGTGCCGTAGCGTCACACAGCTCACAGCAACCTCCAACTCCTGGCCATAGGTGATTCTCTTGCCTCAGCCTTCTGAACAGCTGGGACTACAGGTGCCCGCCACGATGCCCAGCTATTTTTTTGTTGCAGTTTGGCCGGGGGCCCAGTTTAAACCCAGCACCCTTGGTACATGCATGGAGCTGGCACCCACTGAGCCACAGGTGCTGCCCAGTTTTTGTGAAATCTTAAAGTCTACTTTTTTCCCAGGCTATCAACTTGAGACAAAAGGGTCCCTAATAAGTCTTTGCAATTGGAATTGTATTTTTCTGATTTTCATGGGGACACAGGTAGAAGGTGCAGAGATTAAGATATGTCAAAGAAATGTTGATTTTGTTTTTGCAAACACCAGAAAGTGATTTTTCAGCGGGGAGTTCAGGGGTGAGAGGAAGGGCAATATAAAGACAGCCGCAGATGCCAAGGCCAGGAGTCACGAAGGACCACAGGATGTCCAGGAGGAGGCGAGAAGCCAGGTGTGCACAGAGCAGCAGGGTCTAAGAGAGGACCTGGGGCTGATCAGGAGGGTCTTGGGTACAGCTTTGAACCTGTGGTGTGCCCAGGGACAGGGAGCCAGGGACTGGAAGGAAGATGGACTGGTTTGTGAGACCACTTCCTCCCCACCAATATGTACATTTCAAGAATGCTGTGGTTGGGAGATAGATTTAGGGAGGAAAAGTGGTCAGGAGGCTGTCTCTCAATTCATCTGTGGGGTCTAGGGCTCCCCATGGCAGATGATGAAAGAGAAATGTCGAGATGGCATCGTCAGGACTTGGTGACAGTTTTTTCTCGGGAGAGTGAGCAGTGGTGACCATGAAACGGAGGCAGGGACACAGGAGCAGTATTCAGGATGAATCCAATCAGCAAAAACCCAAAATGAAACAAAACAAAAAATCAGGAGGAGGACAGCTTTGACAGAGACATAACAAAATCAGGTTTTAATATGTTGTTTGCGGTGCTATGTGACAGCAATACAAAAACACCCAGTGGGTGGCGGGAAAGGTAGGGCTGGAGGCTGGGAGAGAAGATGGGTCATTTGCATGTGATAGTTTAAGAAATAGGAGTTGATGAGCTCATGAAGGAGAAATACAGAACCTTAGCAAATACGGTCCTTTAAGGAGCAGGTAGAATTGGCAGAATCAGTGAAAAAGAAAGGACAGTCCAGGAGAAGGAGCCAGGAATAGTGGCTCATGCCTATAATCCCAGAATTCTGGGAAGCTGAGGTGAAAGGATGGCTTGAGGCCAGAAGTTCAAGACCAGTGTGGGCAACATGGTGAAATCCCTCCTCTCACCTGCACCATTCATCTCTACAAAAAACCAAAATAAATTAGCCAGGTATGGTGGTCCCACCTGTCGTCCCAGCGGGAGGCTGAGACAGGAGCATCCCTTGGGCCTGGGAGTTTGAGGCTGCAGTGAGCTGTGATGATGCCACTGCACTTTAGCCTGAGAAATAGAGCAAGGCCCTGTCTCAAACAAACAAATACACAAAAAAAAGAGGTAAAGAAAGGCGCAGAATGCAGTGTCCCAGAGGGCAGGCAAGTTCCAAGAGGCAGGGTGAGGCCAATAGAGCCTAGTGCTCTGGAGGGGTCAGAGAGGGTGAGCACTAACTAAGTCATCATTGTTGGCAGCCCATGGGTCTCGGATTACGTTAGCAGAGCAATCCATAGACTTGCGGGAACAAAATTCGGTTTCCAGAGTTGGAAGAACGAATCAAGTTGAGGAGACAGAGCTGATCTCCAGTCTGCAGAAGGTTCCTGATGCTGGGAATGGAGAGTTGTGTGTGGCAGGGGTGTGAGAGGAGCTTCCAGGAACGGCTCTGCTTTGTTCTTTGGGGTCAGGAGAGAATGGAGCCCAGGAGAGGAAGAAAGCGAAGGACAGAAAGGTAAAGAGATGGAGCACGTCCCCAAGGAGCAGGGGTCCCAGAATCTGGGTGGGGAGGCCAGGCAAGGAGACCGTGCAGTGAGAGAGCAGACCTGGAGGGAGGTCACAGCCTGCTGGTCTGTTGACAGGGAGATGACAGCTAGGCTGTTGGGGACAGGGAGGGCCAAGGGCAGGGCTAGCTAGAAGGGGTGAGGAGAGATGCAGAGCCCTGAGGGTGAGTTGCCCTCCAGGGTCTGGGGCCTGCCAGCTGGCTGACATGGGGCTCTGCTGCCTCGTGGCTAGGCAACTCTGGGAAAGAGTGAAAGCATTTGGGGAATAGCACATGTCCAGCCGAGGTGGGAAGCACTAAATACTGCGTCAGGCTTTTCCCAGGAGGCCTGGCGTGCCAGGAGGGGCAGGTGGTTCAGAAGCATAGGCAAAGAGGAAGGGATGTGGTCACCGAGCTTGCTGCCGAGGGCCAGCAACACGGGCCTGACAGTCTAGAGCCGCCACATCAGTCACCTCCACACAGTCTCCAGCACTTGCTCCCAACTGCACACGCTAGAGAGTGATACTACGTCATATCCCAGCAGTACAGTGTGACAATACAATCCTCCAAAGAGCACCCATGAGGGAAATCCCCCAGAGGACCTCAGTAGATGGGTTGCAGAAACTCGGGGCTGCAGGTGGGGGGCTGTGGGCAGAGAGAGCGCTCAGTGGGGAGGTGGCCCCTCCATAAAGTCCCCAGATATGGAGTGACTGCAGCAGACACTCAGCTGAGGGCTCTAGAGGAAGGCACGTCATTCATTCATTCATTGAATGTCAGCTGCAAGCTGGCATGGAGCTAAATGTGAGGGAAACAAGTAAAAGAGCCATTGCCATCCTCGAGAGACTCACACTGGCTGTGAAGGAAGACATCCAAATGCAAAACCTGTCACAGTAGGACAAGTGCTATGGAAAAAGTAAGACAGGACAAGGATGGCGTCAGGGAGGCTTCCTGGAGGAGGTGGTGCCCAACAGGGGTCTTGAGAGATTTGTGGAAGTTGGCCAAGAATAGGCCCCAAGGCTCCAGCAGAGGAAATAGCCCATTTGAAAGGCTGTGGAGGAAGGGAGGTGGGACCGGCAGAAGTCCCACCTGGACAGGGTGCAAGGAATAGGGAGCAGACGAGTCTGAATTTTAAAAATGAACTGGGAGCAATTTCAGAGCCTGTGGCGGGGAATGTGGCAAGTGATCACAAGTGTCCTCATATCGGGTAGCAGTCACCCCAGCTCCCAAAAGCAATGACAAGATGGCAGGAGGCCAGCCGTGGGCGGAGCTTGCCGGTGAGTGAACTTAGATAAACCGGGGTGGACTAGGTAGAGATGGAGCATTGTGGAGCTGGCTGAGAACGTCCCTGGCGTGGAAGGATGAACCCCCAAAGCCCTCTCCACAGTGCTCATGATTCATCGCCAATTACACGTCAGCTGCTTGCTGAGTGTGATAAACATGCACGTGTATTGTGAAATATATATGTGTGTATATATATATATTTGGTCTTTGTCCAGTTTCCCTGTGTACAACTCCTAAAATCCTCAGGATCTCCAAAGGGATAACAAATGAGTCAAACTTTGGATGAGGGTCCTTGGCAACCTGAGGGTGGGCACTGGTTGCTAGGGGAGCCAAACCTGCAAGAGAGGGATGGAACTTTCTACCCAACCTGCCACCTCAAGGGAGGGAAAAGAGACTGGAGGTCAGGTTGACAGCCCATGGCCAGTGATGTAATCAATCATGCCCACATAACGAAGTCTGTATGAAAACCCAAAGGACAAGGGGCTTCCCTGCAGCTGAACACATGGGGGTGCCTGGAGGGCATGGAGCTCCACGCCTTCTCCCATACCTAGTTCCATTCCATCAGGCTGTTCATTTTTATCTCTTGTAATATTCTTTATAATAAATAAGCAAATAGAAGTGTTTCCTTAAGTTCTGTGAACTGCCGTAGCAAATTAATCAAACCCAAAGAAGGGGTCATGGAACTTCAATTGTAGCCTGTTGGTCAGAAGTATGAAATGAAA
Organism: Perodicticus potto; assembly: GCA_963574655.1. Taxonomy (NCBI): domain Eukaryota; kingdom Metazoa; phylum Chordata; class Mammalia; order Primates; family Lorisidae; genus Perodicticus; species Perodicticus potto. The sequence continues at coordinate 35,820 of CAUYRH010073292.1, forward strand.
ATAAAATCAATAAAATCCCAAAGGGCCGGGCTCAGTAGCTCACACCTATAATCCCAGCACCTGGGAGGCCGAAGCGGGTGGATTACCTGAGCTTGCAGGTTGGAGACCAGCCTGAGCCAGAGTGAGATCTCATCGCTAAAAATAGCCGGGCATTGTGGTGGGCGCCTGTAGTCCCAGCTACCTGGGAGGCTGAGGCAAGAGAATCACTTAAGCCCAAGAGTTTGAGGTTGCTGTGAGCACTCTATCAAGGGTGTCAAAGTGAGACTCTGTCTCAAAAAAAAAAAGAATCCTAAGCCCTCTGCTAACTGAATGGACCCTTCTGGGCCAAGGAGACTCTAGAAACATCTTAAAATTGAGTTCCCAGCCTTGACAGGCCTGGAGAGAGAAAGCACAATCACAAACACACTTGATTTCTCTTCACAAATATTCACAACTCCCGCTGTAAGCTGTTTAGCATGTTAACTGACCACCTACTCAGTACAAAATCCTGTTCCTTATATGTGTCCTTCGAAGCACGTGTGCCTGGCTTTGGCTGGGGTTCTGCTTTCCAGCGTGTCGGAATGGCCAGCCAACAGCCAGCTTCCCTTTTCGAGAAATAAAGCTCTCCTTTTTTCAAAGTATAAACCTCATTTTTTTTTTTGAGCGAATGTAAGTATAGGTGACAACCTGCCACTTTCTAGTGGCATTTGAAGTGGGGGACGGTCCTGTGGGACTCAGTTGTCACCCTGTGGGATCTAACGCTATCTTCAGGTAGACAATGTCAGAACTGAATCGGAGGACACCCACCTGGCAGCCACTGGGCAATCTGCTGCAGGATTGATGGTTAGGACCCCTCACCCCAATTTGGTGACCAGGAGTCACGGAAGTATACAGTGATGAGTAGAGAATAGGAAAGAACACGTGGGGTTTTCCCCTCTCTGTGCTTAGACCGAGTAAAGTATAACAGTCAATTCACGGTATGGCTTCATTCAAGCCATCTTTGAGACCCAAGGTTAAGAAATGCCCAGGTGTATTTTACAGTTACTCGAGAAATGAAAACAAAATCCTAAGCCACCTGCTGACTGAATGCACCCCCACTTGGCCAAATGGGACTCCAGAGAAACCTTAACACTGAATCCCAGCCATGACCGAAAGGGAGGTCAGATGTGGCCTTGTTACACCTCCTCTCTCATTACCCTCTTCCCTATGGTTAAATGGAGCCAGCTCTGGAAAGACTCGGCCCACCCTGATTTCAATCCTTCCCAACATTTCTCCCTCCAGTGGTTTCACCGCCACTGACCCGAGTTCGCTCCTGATAAGGCACCACCAACCCTGGAGTGGTTCTGACCAGTCTCCAAAAGAGGCTCCGGGAGGGGTTTCGTGTCCTCTGCTTCACCTTTGACGTCAGAGTGCCAAAAACTCCACCCTCAGCTCCTGCTGACTCTGCCATTTTCGGTAGGTGGATCCCACCCAGTGGCAGGAAGCTCAGTGGCACATGCACATGCTTTTCCTTTCAAAAACATGTGTGCCTCCTCCTGCAGCTTCTTAAAGAAGTACCCTGGGCCACCAGGACAACATAGGTTGCTGGCCCCTGGCCCCTTCCCTGCCTGAGGCTATGGCTTCTCCAGTTGCAAGATGGCCAGCCTGTAGGCCACAATCTTTTAAGAGAAATAATAAAGCTCACCTTTACAAATTCATCATCCTTCATTTTTTTTGGTTTTTTTTTTGAGACAGAGCCTCAAGCTGTCACCCTGGATAGAGTGCCATGACATCACAGCTCACAGCAACTTACAGCTTTTCGGCTCAAGTGATTCTCCTGCCTCCGCCTCCCAAGTAGCTGGGACTACAGACACCCGCCACAACACCTGGCCATTTTTTGGTTGCAGCCGTCATTGTTGTTTGACGGGCCCAGGCTGGATTCGAACCCGCCAGCTCAGGTGTATGTGGCTGACACCTTAGCCACTGTGGCTTAAGCCACAGGCGTCGAGCCTTATCATCCTTCAGTTGACAACCCTCCAGACCAGATGAGTCTTTTCTGGACACCGCGGGCAATATTTACTTTGGTGTGAGAATGGGCAAACCAGCAGAACACCCTCTTACCTTCTGCTGGCTTATACATTTCTTTCACGCAGGAAGTTACAACTCCTAAGCTGCTGGAAATATAGTAGAATCTCTGTGAATTGACCCTCCCCCCAGTGACTGTAACAAATTGGTCAACAAACGGAGGTGGTCAACATAAGAAACTGGGTATGTAGTACTGACACATATATGTGGTGCATGTCCAGTCTGTGAAAATTAGGTCAACTTAAGAAGGTGGTCAAGGTAAGGAGATGGTCAGCTATGGGGGTTCCACTGTACTTACTTTGGGTTTCCTGAGCAGGTGCTGCCCTGAACCCTCTTTTCACTGGACTGGAGTCAGGACACCTGAGCCGCATCTGTGTTCTGCAAACAATTCTCTTGGTGAATATGGGCAAGGCACTTAACCTGTGTTTTCATCATTTTGAAAATGAGAAGATGGTTTATAATCTTCTCTAGGGTCTTGCCCACATTGACATTTGGCAGAGATATTGGATCAAGTTCCCTTATAACTATTCTGTTCATCCTCACGACCTTCTAGTGGAATGAATGGGTTATTAATAAAAGTCGTTCAACTTCATCAATTGCTTTTGCAAAGTACTATTAAATGATCTACTCTTTCTTGCTCCTTCCCTCTTTGTTTTTTTTTCCTGGCCCTTCCTCCCCAGCTGTCTGTTTAAGAAACCATCAATGACACCAGTCAGTTTGAACGGGATTCCTCTTTCCTCTCTAGGAGAGCCGGGAATTTCCACTTGATAGTTCATTCATCCCTTTGCAGGACAATCCCACCAAATCGCTACAACTTTGTACAGAGAAAGAACAACACAGGTTGGGGATTGGCTGCTGCTCTCTGCTTGTGTGATGAATAAACCTAAAAAGGATTATGGAGAAACCATTAATTCAAAGCAGAAGAAAACTGGTCAAGTTACAGACTGCATAAGAAAGTATGCACTTCAAATTCCCCATTCTGGAGATATCATTGTTTTACAGATCATTACAGCCAAAAGAGAAATCAACTAGTCCTACCCTACCATTTTATAGATAAGAAAATTTAAGACTAAAAATAAGCTAACTCACCCAAGGTCACAACATTATTTGGTCTTGTTCTGGTCTTATATTTGGGCTATGAAATAAAGTGACGAAGAAAAAAGAAGGGCTAATCCAGAACATAGTCCAGCAAACTTTTTCTTAAAGGGCCAGATAGTAAATTTTTAAGTTTATGGGCCACAAAGTCCCTCCCATTGTAGCAAAACCAGCCATAGACATGTAAATGAATGGGCATGGCTAGGTTCCAATCAAACCGCATTTGCAAAAACAGACTGTGACACTAGCGTGTCTGTAACAATTTTTTTCAGAGACAGGGCACTTGCTGTGTTGCCCAGGCTGGAGTGTACTGGCTAGTCACCAACCAGCACAATCCCACTACTGATCAGCATGGGATTTTTGACCTGCTCTCTTTCCAACCTGGACTGGTTCAACCCTCCTTAGGCAACCCAATGGTCCCTTGCTCCCAAGAGGTCACCATATTGATGGAAAATTTGATGCAGACCCCAGATTACCACAGTGCAATACAGCCCAGAACTTCGGGGCTCAAGTGCTCCTCTCGCCTCAGCCTCTAATTAGCTGAGACTACAGGCACACACACTGCACTGGCAGCTACACCAATTTTTAAAATAGGGGAAAATAAAAACTGTCAGCAAGGATGTAGAGAAACTGGAACCTTGTACATTGCTGGTGGTATTGTAGAGTGGTGCAGCCCCTGTGGAAAACAGTTTGGGACATCCTCAACATTTAAACATGACCCATCAGTCCCACTACTATTACAAATGTATATACGCCAAAGACCTGAAAACAGACTCAAGAAAGAACATGTACACACAAGTTCATAGTAGCTCTATTTACAGTAGCTAAAAAGTGGAAGTAGGCAGATGTCCATAACGGATGAATGGATATAGGTTGAGTACCCCTTCTCCAAACTGCTTGGGGCCAGAAGTGTTTCAGATTTCAAATTTTTTCACAGTTTGGAAAATACTTTCTTTTACATAATGAGATATCTTGGGAATGGGACCCCAGTCCAAATAAGAAATTCATTTATGTTTCATATATGCCTTATACAGGTAGCCCAAAGGCAATTTTATACATTTTAAAAATAATTTTCATATGAGCTATCTTAAAGATTTTTATTCAATATTTTTAATAATTTTGTGCATGAAATAAAGTTTTGACTCTATTTTGACTGTGACCTGTCACATGAAGTCAGATACAGAACTTGCTATTTGTCACTCAAAAAGTTTTAGATACACACATACAATAGAATATTATTTACCCATAAAGGGTAATAAAGTGGGCAAACACTCACTGTGGGTGAGTGTTATATTGAATAAAAGAAGCTAGGCACACAAGACACATATTATATAATTTCATTTGTATGAAATACCCAGAAGATATTACAGAGACAGAAAACAGATTGGTTATTGTCAGGGACTGGGGGACATAGGAGATGAGAAGAAATTGCTTAATGGGTACAGGGTTTGACTCACAGTTGATGGAAATATTTTAGAACTAGTTAGAAGTGGCGGTTGAACAAGACTGTGAATGTATCAAATGCCACTGAACTGTTTATTTTAATTTAATGTAAACTTCACCCCAATAAATTATTATATTATGTAAACTTCACCTCAATAAATTACTTTGTAAAAAAAATAGGCAACAAGGTGATATGGACTATAGACTATAATATGCAAATTTCCTACTCTAAAGGAAAGAGTGGAATGGTTTGGTGGATGGTGAATTTTTATTGTCAGGAATGTTTGCTGATATTATAATCATTTATCCCATTAAGAGAAAGAAATGAGGCAATTTTTCAAGAGCCAAGAATATTAATGAACGTGAAGATGTCTCCACTCCTAACCAGGTGAGTTTTGGATAAATTTTGTACTCAATTTAAATGCATTGAATCTTCTGGTAAAGACCAAATTCAGTTTTTGAAGAGCTTTTGCTATTTTTAAAAATTCATTGGAAATCTTCCATCCCAATTTTGGGAACTAAAATAAATGTTTGGGGCTTTTTGTGAACTTCCTGTTTCTAAGGAAGAAGAACCTAGAAAAACTTCATGTAAAATGTTCCAGAAGCTTTTGGGACATCAAAGAATTCCAAAGAAATGAGGGAATTATTAGTTCATTGCAAAGGAATCTAAAAGACACTAGATAATTTTATTTAATAAACACACAGAACATCTCTTTGTCAAAGACAATTCAAGGGATTTAATCAATTTGGGGTTCACTGACCCCAGAAGCATGTCTAGGTCAAACATGAAAATAAACTGTGAGAAGACTGTTTGCTTAGGGAAAAGAGGAGAAATTCTCACGTGAAATTGCACAGCTTGGCCCGATAGGCTCACTGCTATTTTTAATTAATTTTAACAGTTGGGAAACATGAGAAAGAAAAGCTATTTGCAAAAGAGAAGAAGAAGGTAGAAAGGAAATGGTGTCTGTAATTTGACTTTGCTGGTCCAGGCCAATCTTCTCAGGCGACAGTTGCCAAAGTGCCATTTCACTGGACAGCTAGAGTCCCTGAAGAGCCTTTTGTTCAAAGAATAGCCATGATAGGATAATGCCCACTTAGGATTTAAAAGAGTCACTAACCACAGGGCTGACAGACATTAGAATGACTCATTCCTGAACCATTTGCCTAGAGTTATGCAGTATCCTCTCTTCTTGTAGAAACTGGTTATCTTGGGAAACACCAGTCAGTCATTTACATTTTAGTATGAATCAGTTTAAGGCATTGGACATTTACAGTTCTCCAGCTTTAACTGTGAAATAACAAGTGCTATTTCTTGAGTTCTGGCTCTGAGAAGCAGACTAGAAAAGTATTTCTGGGCAGTGGCCTCCTTGAGAACCTTGAATATTCACTTTATAGAGGTTACTGATTCTGCCCAAGACTGGACTAGGAAGTATAAATACTGTTGTCTTTGGAACTGTAGATGAACTCTTGGAATAAAGGGCAGACACCAGATACTTTAGAGTACGTGATGATTGTGGAATATTTTTCAGTTCCACCTGTTAGGTTGAAAAAGTTGTTCATAACCAGGGTAGGCAGAGAAGGTTATTGGTGATTTATTTTTCTTCATTATGTTTTGCTATATTTTCTGCAATGAGCTGTATTTCTTTGATAATCAGTAAAAAGAATGGAATTGTTTTTTTTAAAAAAAAAACCTACACATTTTCTGCCTACAAATTATTTTCACTGGTGCGTCCAAATTTCCATTCATCTTGTCATCACCACTCTGATGAAACTGCTTCTTAAAATAATTGCAATAGGAAAATTACAAGAATTCCTCTGGCTGTAGCTTTTGGTCAGACTGATCAATGTTCTTCATCCAGACAGCCATGGAGAGCTCAAAGGATTAGATGTTCCAATCACACTGGGACGCAGACTGGGACGCAGACAGATTGCTGTGCGTGGTTTGATTGAAAGAGACAGTTGGAATTGTTATTGGAATTGTTCTTTCCCTGTGTGGAGACACAGTCTTAAAAACTTTAGTACCACTCCCCACATCCTGTGCTCATTGTTTACAATCTTATCTCCCTTATCTAATTGTGGAGGGACAGGGAACAGAGGGGATTGTTTTGTCTTCCTACCATAATGCTACTGGGTGAGTGGATGAATGAATGGGGACCCCAGGATGCTGCATCAACACGGACTTCAGTGACACATGGATAGGAAAGAAAAGGCTGTTTAAAATATGTCTTTCAGTATATATTAAGTAAATAAATGTATTCAAAAAGATTAATATTGTAAAGATTCCTTTTTCTTCTTATCCATGCATTGTTGAAGTCCCTGCTGTTACAGCATGCTGGGGGCCCTACTCACCCAATCCATTTGTATGTATTTGGAGGTTGTCTCACTGTCTTTTAGCCCATACCTATGAATTGTTTTGCAAGTTTTCTCTGATCTTCAATATCCATATTTTATTATCTTGGTACTATAAATACATACCCTTTAAATCAGTATTGGTGTCTGGAACAGGGTAGGAATATTTCATTGTCAAAGAAAGTTACTGGGCCTGGCTTTATTTTCAGAGCTATGATAAAGAGTCTAGTTCCCAAACCAGACCCACTTAGCCCGCATACCCAGCTCAGCGCAGTGGCAGCACACCGGAACTTCTTGTCCCTGCTGGTTTGGATTATATGAGAGCAGAGGGTGGGTGTTCCGCAAGCCACAGAGCAATCAGCTGTCTCAGAGTAATCAGCTCAGCCTGAGATTAGGCTGAAAGCTGCACAATGTCCGAATAATTATTATTTTCTCCTTTTAGGTATTTATACTTTATGGTAAAGTTATTTTGCTAGTGGCTCGAATTTCAAATATTCCATTAAGAAGTCTTTCTTTGGAAGGGGGAGTGCAGCTAGAATTCTTGCCAGTGCATTCCCCTACTCCACAGCCTGCTTTGTCCCCCTATAAGTGTCTGAGACATGCCACCTGTCTTTAGTAGAATGCATTCTTGTTTCTACTTACAAATCCTTGAAAGCAATGTTTATGTAATAGGTGTTGGAGTTTTGCAGAGACTAGCCCATCTTTCATGCCTGTGTATAGATCTGGGTTTTGCATATTTGGAGTCTCAAATCTTGCAATGAAAACATGACTTTGATAAACTGCCTGGGTCACCCAAGGGCTGGAACAGATGATCTCTTGTAATCAAGACGGTTTAAGAGAGACCAGCCATCTGTTTCAGGCTGGCACCCGCAGGATGGCTCTATGTTGGCAAGGTTGCCATGTTCCAATCTCTTAGCTCTGCAAGGTCAGATACTCAGTTATCATCAGCTTCCCCAGAATGAATCAGGCTTCGAGGGCCCGATTCCTAGTAATCAAACATATAAATAGTTGACAGGTAAACCTACCTCAACATGCTTGAGGGAATTAAATGAGAGAGTAGACACCTCTGGCCTGGCATGCATAACAAGTGTCTTGTAAATGTTGGCCTTTATCTTATCCAGGGGCCTGTCAAACACAGCATTCCCAGCACAGGACAAACACCAACAAATATGGACTCTTGGCAGCTCTCCCTCCTAGATTGCCAAGCGCCATCCTTCTATTGCTCACTCATGATGCAATAAAATAGATCACTTTAAAAAAGTGTTGCGTTCCTAAGGAAGCAAATGACCCACAGTTTACTAGAGGCTCTCTGGTCTCTTGATCAGCTCAAAAGGTACTCTTGTCTCCTGATTATATTTGGCAGAACTAGTGGCCCATGTCTACAACTGTTTCCAAAGTGCTTAGCTTCTGCAGATGGCCGATCCTAGCCACTTTATGTTGATTCTTGTTAACTTCTTTTTCTTTTCTTTTCTTTTCTTTTTTTTTTTTTTTTTTGAGACAGAGTCTAACTATGTCACCCTGGGTACAGCGCCATGGCGTCACAGCTCACAGCAACCTCAGACTCCTGGGCTGCTTCTCTTGCCTCAGCCTCCCAAGCAGTTGGGACTACAGGCACCCGCCACAACGCCCGGCTATTTTTTTGTTGCAGTTGTTTAGCTAGCCCGGGCTGGTTTCAAACCCGCCACCCTTGGTGTATGTGGCTGGCGCTGTAACCACTGTGCTATGAGTGCTGAGCCACTGATTCTCGTTAACTTCTATTGTGATTGATATTGACCATAGATGCAAGTTTCTCCCATGAGCTCCATCAGCCAGCTGTGGTAGCAGGAGTAGGATGCCTGCTGATAAACACTCACCGCTAGGGCTATAGCAATAGTCATGCTGCAAGGTTCATCATGTGGGTCCAGAGAATTTGGTGGAATTGGCTTCAGTGCTAATACATTCTCTCTCTTTTTTTTTGAAACAGAGTCTCACTCTGTAGCCTGGGCTAGAGTGCTGTGACAAAGGCCTAGCTCAGCAACATCCAACTCCTGGGATAAACCAATCCTCCTGCCTCAGCCTCCTGAGCAGCTGTGACTACAGGCATCTGCCAAGACACTTGGCTAATTTTTCTATTTTTAGTGAAGACACATGGCCCTTTGCAGACATCAATTCTGATTTCCTTAGGAAAGAAAGATAGGGGTGGCGCCTGTGGCTTAAAGGAGTAGGGCGCTAGCCCCATATGCCGGAGGTTGCAGGTTCAAATCCAGCCCTGGCCAAAAACTGCAAAAAAAAAAAAAAAAAAAAAGGAAGGAAAGATGGATGGAGCTGAAGCTATTCTAACATCCTACCTTAGCCAGCATCCTCTTCCAGATACAGGAAGAGAGCATCTGTGGCCACTCTCGTTTTACTAGTCTAAGAAGACACTATCGGTTTTTCCTCTCCAGCAGGTGAGGATGCCTGAGTCAAAGCCAGTTGGCTCTTGCTCAGGCTCTCAGGCTCCTGGGCTCACGGGAGCCTCCCACCTGGGCTGCCCAGAGTGTTAGGATTACAGGCATGAGCCACTGCAGCTGGCCCAGTGCTACTACTTAATACAAATCTATGCCTGTTGTGTGAAGGAATGCTCTACCCCCAGTTTATATTGTGCATTAAACTGCAACACTCTCTTACCCCTGCCTATTGCAATAATTAACCAAACCTTTGGGAAACAGAGAACTGAGCCCTAATAAACTGAGATGTGAGAGTGGTTATGCTTTGCAAGAAATGGAGTGAGGAAAAGATCTGGAGCACAGAGCTCTGCCTGGGAAGAGGAGATCTGGAGTGAGGTTCAGGGTACCAAGGTAGCTAGGGGCCAGCAGGAAGGCATTTATACCCCCAGGTGCAATGAGAGGAAATGGGACATTTGCAAAGAGCTAGGAAGTGGAGTGGAAGTAGAAACTGTCCTTTACTATGTGGCCCTGGAGTGGATCCTGTCTATGGAAAAGCCTTAATGGAGCTATCTGTCTCCGAACTACTGGGAATGCACAATGCATTTGAAGAGCATGCGGCTATGTCAGCATAACTTCAACCCCATCCATCCTCGTCTTCCCAATGGAATCAGAGTAGGTGTCTGTAAATGGTTAGCCTTCATGGCTCTGGGGAAGTGTATCCTCCACTCCCAAGCCACCCAACATTCTGTCATCTAGCTGTCATCCAGCAGGAGCCTGATAGATGGATGGGTCTTAACACTTTAAGAGATATGCCAGAAATAACAGTTTCATTTAGATTCTGACTTAAGAAGGAAAACACAAATCTTTTCAGCTTGGAGCCAGGGAGTTACTCAGCCACGCTACAGGGAGGTCTTCACACAGTTTCCAGCACAGCAGTGTATCTTTGGAGAAGGGTCTGGGAGAAGCCTAAGGAGCCACAGAAAGTGTTCTATTTCTCCTTGGCATTAAATCCCCAGGGAGTCAGGTTGCATCAGCAGTCAGCTTGTGCCAGGAGCAGCTATAGATTTGCTGAGGGCATCTGTGGCCACTCTCATTTTTTCTAGTCCAAGGGGAGGCATCTCCTTTCCAGCATCCCAGGGGCGTTGCTGGAGCCAAAGCCAGTAGGCTCTTTTGACTACTCCTATTCGGGCTGGTACAGTGAGAGCATCATTCTGCCTGTGAGTCCTTGCTGATGGCAGCAACAGTGTCCCTGGCAAGGACAACGCTGAAGCGTGAGGCTGCCCTGGGGATGGAGGTGGCGTCACCCTGCAGGGCTCTGCGCGCCTGAGACTGTGACTCACCTTGCCACGCTCCTGTTTCCCCTGATCACATAAGGTAACATAAAAAGGGAGGAAGCCGTTCAAAGCGCAGCACTTGGCGTCCTCACCCATAGGCAAAAGTGCCGCCTGCGTTTATTAAATAACGACGTAGATGGTTTTAAGCTGTGGCCTCTCAGCTCAAGGCCTCCTGCACACCAGGTCTGGGGCGGAGTCGAGTTTGCGCCGAGTTTCCACCTCGCCCAGCCTGACAGCTCTGCCTACAGGGGGCGCTGCGGGGAGACTAGCCGGCTGGCAGGGGAGCTGCGCGGCCCCTTCCCAGCTTGTGGCTCTTGCTGTCACGGTCGCCACAACAACGATCATTTACACGGACACCAAGCAATGATTCTAATAGCCAGAAGTTAGCCGTCCCACCCCACCCCACCCCCGCCCCGGCCGAGCTCAGAGACACCAGGTTCTAATTCCCAGGTACGTGGAGAAGCAACAGCAAGAATCTGTACAGAACTCTGGTCTGCAAATCGCTCGTTTGCATAAAGTTACGCGGAATTCTTACAATCGAGATCAGAACATATTATTTCCACTTACAGTTGAAGGAATTGCAACTCGGAGATGTCCGGCAACTTTTGCAAAGTCACCCCAAGTGCATAGAGAAATCCTTGGCTGGGATGCCACACTTTCCCGAACTCCAGAAGCAATCAGTGGTTAGTAATTGGCCTTGGACGCCTTCGTAATCTCTTCCTTTGATTTATTCTTTGCTGTTTAAAGTGAAAGACACTTTGAGGTACCTCAAACATTCTACTGTCAGAGCGAGAGAAAAAGGGAAAGGACACAATTTGCAAATATGATGTGACAGACAAAAATACACCCCTTTTATCAAATAAGATACTAAGGTTAAGGAAACGAAAGTTACCCCCTGGATTGAGGGTTTCCGGCTGCCTGGTATGGCAAATTCCTAAATCCCTACGGCTGCAAACATGACTACCATCATCTCCAACAGCAAGACACTCTTACTAAACTCCCTCTTGATAGAAGCTATCGTGCAAATTATCAGACCTCTCTAACTCCGATTTACAACCCAGACCCTACTACTCTGTTGAACCCAGAACCAACTTTATGACATTTTTTTTTCTGATCAGCAACTGCAGACCTTAGGCCAGTTTCAGCCAGCCGATACAGCTGTCTTTGTGTCTTATACGTCTCCTTTTGATGTAAAGGGCTAAATTCCACCTCATTTTAATTCTCAACCCCACCCAGAAGTGAACAGGGGGTGTATGTTATCCATTGGGCAAGTGCTTGACTCCCTGACAAATATGCGTAGCTTTCCCCCAAAGCCTACTGAATATCTATGACCAGTGCCTTTGGCCCATGCCAAAGACCCTCTCTTCTGAGTTTTCAAATTAATATCATCAGTAAAGCCCCCCTTTCTACTAGTTAGCCCTCCCGGTGGTCTTTTGGATGATACAAATGATCACACATAGTCCTGACACTTACGATGCTCTTACTTTTTATTTCTCAGTTTGGGGTCTTAGACATCTCAGGTCTATAAGTGTCAAAGGATCAACCAGGGCATCGACACCCTCCTCCCTCACTGCCTGGGTCTTCCACTGGATTGGAAGCTTGGGGGGGTAAGTGGGTACAAAACCCTGCCGTCATAGTCTCAGGAGAGGCAGGAAGAAGGGGACAGCTGGGACGAGGAGTGAGCATTGACAAGACACCCCCCTTCTCATCCCCCAGCAGCCAGTAGCTATGAAGCCTCGGCTGAGGGGTCAGGAGGGTCTCCACTTGCTTCAAGATCCAGGATTTAGTCTTATGACATCTCCAAATGAGGTTAGGCATGCGGTTGTATTTAGTGGGTGCATGTGCTGAAACCACCGATTTGTTGAATGTGAACAAAATATATTACATGTCACACTTTCATTAACTCTGCTTCAGGAATTCTCTTGTTCCTGGCCCTGCTTTGCCTCTCTTTCTCTCTTCAGTTTGAATTGAGGTTTCTTAGGGGAATTACTATTTTGAATCATTCAAAAAAAGTTTTAAGTGAGTGGTATACAATGTTTTGAGATATTAATTGAGGTTTCTTTTTCTCCAGGCTTTCTTGTATCCATTAACCTTCTTCCACCACTGGGGACTAGGGATAGGGTTCCAGATGCACTACCCTTGGAAGATAGTTGACCAAGACAAATTCTTGGTTTTGAGTTCTATTAGGATTTTTGATGCACAGCAAGAAGAGAAGTCTTGAAGGCCTTTCTGTTGTAAGAGCTGGGTTGCTGAGGGGGAAAAGGATCTTAATGGTAAAGTATTTGACTTTGGCAGTGAAAAATCAGTGGCTTCGGTATCCACGTATCTGCTGTGCGCCAGAGCTGGCTTGCATCGGTGCATGACAGCCAATCATGGATATCTCTTTCCAGCTACGCATCCAGCAATCTCATATTGGTAGCATGAAATCAACCACAGTGGGTTTATATCACACACATTGGCAAACACTACAAACCAGGGCTTTGTTTCCTTGAGAGTTAGTTGTTAAATCTTTACCAACATATCATGGCTTTATGTGATACAATTAATTTGAAAGAATAAATGATGCGCTCCATGCCCATAGCATAGTGGTTATGGTGCCAGCCACATACACCCAGGCTGGCGTATTCAAACCCAGCCCGGGTCAGCTAAACAACAATGACTACAGCAACAAAAAATAGCTGGGTATTGTGGCGGGCACCTGTAGTCCCAGCTACTTGGGAGGCTGAGGCAAGAGAATCGCTTAATCCCAGGAGTTTGAGGTTGCTGTGAACTGTGACTCCACCACCCTCTGCCCAGGACAACATAGTGAGACTCTGTCTCACCAAAGGAAAAAAAAAAAAAGAATAAATGATGATATAAGAGCAATTTCCATTCCTATCTGGAGAAAAAAGCCCCCAGACTGAGGAAGAAGAGGAGTTTAGGAGAAGAGAACAAAGATGACCTGCTGGACCCCATCATCCTTCCTGGGCTGAGCCCAGAGGTACAAGGGGTGGGCAGTAAAACCTCTAGAAGAAGCTGGCGACCAAGGGGATTGCATTCACTTCCCACCTGTTGCTCTATGAGAAGACGGCAGCTACCCAGAATGGGGTGTGTTAACATGGGCAGAATGACAGCAGTGCAGGCAGAGGCACAGAGAGGCCCCAGGGGCTGGCCTCCCTGACCCATCTCCCCTGACCCTGCCTTCCACCACTCTGATGATGCCGGGGAGCCTGGAGAGACTTCTGTGTGCCCAAAGGATTGGCAGAGGTGTGCAGAGACAGGAGTGCACAGGCCGTGGGATCACTGACCTCCTATCGGGGAGGCAGGGCCACCAAGGACTATCGTGTAGCAGAAAGAGTCAACACTGCGGAAGACAAGTGGAGGCGAAACACAGGCCCCCTGCAAACTTAGTCACCTTCCAGAAGAAGAGTGGATGAGAGAGTCACGGCTTGACGATTTTCTTCAGGAGACATTGGACTTACCTTGAATTATTGGTAAGATGACATTTCCCATCGTTGGGCAGAAATGGCAGCTCAAGAGATACACTCAGTGAAAGGAAATGATTTTTCCCAGATACCCTTTAAGACTATAAAACTAAATACCAAATTCATTTGTGAACTATCAGATGAATAAGCTTTTCTTGGTTTTTCTTTTGTTTATTAATAGTGACAAATATGAGAGAATAGAAGAGATAAGAAATATTTCCTTATTTTACTCCCTAATGTTTATGTGGCAGGAAGAGTTGGTGGGGGCTGGGGAGAACAGTGATGCCACAATTTCCCATCTACTGCCACCAATAAACAAAGACAAAATGTATTCATTTGTTGATGAATCAATTAATTTTTCCAACAGTCCAACTATTTAACCCAACAGTGGCAACTTACTTTCTGGAACATCATTCGTCACATTAATGTTGTTCCTTAAAATGTTTTTGGGTTTTGTGGCTTTGCCTATATTTTAGTGCATTTGTTTTTATAATTACAATAATGGTTATATGCATATGGGCTTTATGCCTGGTTTATATTTGTACTTTTAAAATAACATAATAAAAATAATTTAAGAGAGGGTCCATGAGAATAATTTTTCCTTTAAAAAGGGTCTATAAAATTTTTTTCTCTTTAAAAAGGCCCATGAATTACTTAACATTCGATAACCACATAGTGAGGTTTTTTAAAAGATATTTTCTTTATCAGCCCTCTAGAAATTTGCACTGTTTTTATTGCCTCATTTTATCATAAGGCTAATTAACTTTTTTACTACTTCCTTTGGTGCTATGCTTTTCTCATTAATGAAAACCCATTTATTGGGCAGCCACCGGAGGATCCAACTTAAGACACATCTTATAGAGTTTTTCCTTCTCTTCTGATTGTTGAGTTTATTAAAATATAACATTAAGTATCAGAAAGCTCGAAAGAAAACGCCCCTGAGCTTCCTGTGGATTTCCTCTTGGTTCTCTGATAGATAGGAATTCCTAGAGCCTATTTTACTATTTTATTTTATTAATTTAATTTTATTTATTTTCGAGACAGAGGCTGTCCACGGGACTAGAGTGTAGTGGCATCGCCATAGCTCACAGAAACCTCGAACTCCTAGGCTCAAGTGATCCTCCTGCCTAAGGCTCCCAAGTAGCTGAGACTACAGGCAAGCACTGCCGTGCCTGGCTAATTTTTCTATTTTTTCTAGGGAAAGCATCACACTGTGCTGCTCAGGCTGGTCTCACACTCTCAGCCTCAACCAATCCTCCTGCCTATGCTTCCCAAAGTGCTAGGGTTTGAGCCACTGCATCTGGCCTGTAGCCTCATTTTAAACTTAAGCCCCTGCTCTGCTAGAGAAAGAAGATAGAAAGGCCTGGGGAAAACCATGGAAAACGGTGTCTCAAAAGTTTTGTGCTGGTTGATGGAACAAGGAAAGGGAGAGCCAAGATTTCAATGGGAATAAAAGAAACAGTGGGAAAAAGAAACACAGAAGTGACAAGAATACCAAAGAGCCACAGAGGAAACATCAAGAAGGAAGTGGAATATGTGAGAAACACTGTACGGAGAATGCTGCACCACAAAACACCAAGGTCTACAGAATCACGAAGGAAATAGAGAAGGAAGGAAAGTCTAGACTCTAAAGCAGTGATTTTCTTTTTTCCCCCCCTTTATTAAATCATAACTGTGTACACAAATGCATTTATGGGGTATATGTGCTGATACAATGTGGAATGCTTACATCTAACTAGAGAAGTGATTTTCTTTCTTTCTTTTTTTTTTTGAGACAGAGTCTCACTATGTCGCCCTTGGTAGAGTGCCGTGGCGTCACAGCTCACAGGAACCTCCAACTCTCGGGCTTAAGCGATTCTCTTGCCTCAGCCTCCCAAGTAGCTGGAACTATAGGCACCTGCCACATGGTCCAGCTATTTTTTTTTTTATTGTAGTTGTCATTATTGTTTAGCAGGCCCGGGCCAGGTTCGAACCTGCCAGCCCCAGTGTATGTGGCTGGTCCCTAGCCGCTAAGCTACAGGTGCCAACCGCAGAGCAGTGATTTTCAACTGGTGTGCCCTGAGAGGATCTTGAGTGTGCTGCAAAAATTTTTAAAGATCATTAATTAAATTATTTTCTAAAGAAGTTCAAAACACATTAAGTATATTCTTTCTTTTTACTCTTTTTTTTTTTTTTGATCAACATAATTTGAGTGTGCTATGGAAGTTTAATTACAGGTTCAAATATGCCATGAGATAAAAATGGTTGAAAAACAGTGCTCTAGAGCAATGTCATGAGGCTAGTGTGATGGGAACTCCCCAAATTCCATGCTTCTTGGGATTGTTTTGGAGGTAAGGAGTTGTTTTACAACCCCCCATGGAGAAGTAGGATGTTTCACAGTTTGTTAAATTTGTATGTACCGACCTATGAGAGCCAATTACTAAATTTTCAGGACTTTTGTGAGTTATTAGTTAATTATGGTTATTTTTAAAATTATATAAACTTATAATTAAATAAATGATATTAAAACACATAATACAAGACTCATCACTTCCCAGGCATTTCAGTATGTTTTACTATCTGTGTGTCTATGTTCTGAAGATGACTCAGGTCTCTTGTGTGGAAACACTACACAATGGTGTGTTATTGCATGTTCCTTCCTAACTGCATTCAAGTGCATTCTCCCTGATGGGTTGAAATTGACCATGATGGGAGTATTTACACCATAGAAATTGGCAAACACTATAAACCAGGCTTAAAATACTGTTTTATTAATTGTCTAAATGTAAAAACATGGTGTAGAAAATACTAAGAATGCACAATTAAACTTAAAAGTGGGTTTATAAAACCAGCACATTGTGCCCTATGATTGCATTAATGTACACAGCTATGATTTAATATAAAAAAAAAAAGTGGGTTGAGTCTATAGCTGGTTACTTGGTGAATAACAAGAGATCAGGGAACTATTCTTCTAGTATTCAAAAGCTATCACTTAATCCATCGAAAAATTGCTTATATCATTGAAGAATGAGTGGCATTCTGACATATGTCCTTGTTGTTTAATTTTTGTCTTACTAAGAAAAATACTAACCAACCTTCATGTCAGAACTATATTTGTTCATCAGTAGCAACCATGGTTGGCTATAAATACAAGAGTGTGGCAAAAGTCAATTAAATCATTCCCTGATAATCATTTTGCTATGTGGAATTTAAAATAAGTGTCTTATATTTTGTTATTATCTGTAAATTATGATTTACATCCTTTCTATCAGTAAAATTTATAGTAAATATCTGTACAAATACAGCATATCATACAGTTTTTTTAAATTTTTACATATACATGTGTTTATTAGGTTTCCACTTTTTGCCTTCACAGAATTAAAAAGGCTTACAATTTAATAACAATAACAATGTTTAAGATAAGGAGTAGAAACAAAAACCTCACAAAGAATGAACGAAGATAATACATTCAGAAAAGAAATCAGACGATTACTGCATCGAATATTGAGCAATATTAATAATAATGTAAGAAAGTAACATTCACATTGTCAAATAAGAGTACGTCTATTATAGAATGCTTTGACTCTGAGTATGGAGTCATTTCATACAGTTATTTTTGGTTCTTGTTGGAGAGCCAGTTGTTAAACATTTACCAGCAACCACTGAGTCGTTTGATCACTACCCATTGGCTCACTTTGCAACAATGACACCTAGAAGTCTTCCTTTTGAACAGGGGGGTCAGTGAAAAGCACAAGAATATTTTCCTTTCTTTTAAAACAATTGTGGCAAAATATATTTAACATGAAATTTACTATTTTAGCCGTTTTTAAGCGTACCATCAGTGGCATTATGTACTTTGACATTTTTGTGCAGACATCACCACCATCCTTCTCCAGAACTTTTTTTTATCATCCCAAACTGTCCATTTTAAGCAATAACTGCCCATTCCCCCTTCCCTCAGCCCTGGTACCCTCTATTCTACTTTCTGTCTTTATGAATTTGCTTATTCTAGGTATCTTATGTGAGTGGAATTATACAATATTTGTTCTTTTTCATAACATATTTGTCCTTTTGTGTCTGGCTTATTACACTTGGCATGATGTCTACAGAGTTGGGCCATGTTGTAGTGTGGGTCAGAATTTTTTTCCATTTTAAAGCTGAATAATATTTCATTGTATGCATATACCTGCCTTTATCCATTCATTGGTTTGTGGATGTTTGAGTTGTTTCCACCTTTTGGCTGTTGTGAATAATGCGTCTATGAACACGGGTATCCAAATAAAGGTTCTTTCCATGAATACCTTTAATTCTGGAGCTCCTTTAGGGCAGATGAGAGCTGGATGGAGCAAAATGGGGCCCAGGGCTATCCCAACCCTTGCTCTCTGTAAATGCCTACATCTGCTTTTGCTCCAGCTTCTCATGTAAGAGGCTGTGTGCTATGGGAAGAACACCCAGAGAAGCGAAGTTCAGTAGCTGATATGTGACACCATCTGATGCTTCTGCCAATGTCTGGGGTGAAGTACAGTGTGAACTACTGCCACAGCGTGAACCACAACAGCCCCAGAAATTGGGAGACAGAACCACAGCCAGTGTCTGGTGAGCAAAAGGTCTTTGATATGGTGGGAGATGTGGCCTCAAGGGATGAGGGCAGCAGCCAAGGGCTTGGCCCCTCTTCAAGGTCAGGAAATGCCTCTGACACAGAGCCAGTGTGATGTGGATCCAAATAAACTTCTTTTTTTTTTTATTGCAGAAAACAGTCCATCCTGACTTGTGCTTAGTTCCTCAAAATACGATCAGCCTTTCCCAGATGGAATAAATTATTTGCTATGAAAAATTCATTTAAAAATAACATGCCAATCATCGTGTTTCATTGTCAGCTTATCTTCTCCCCCAAGGAGCGGAAGATAAAGTGAAACATGGGGAAAGTTCTCTTTTTTTCTGAAGGAGAAAACAGAGATTTTTGGCTCCTCTAAGCAAACAGTAGAGCCGTGTTCAGCGGGATAAGGTCAGCACGATGAATGTTTTTATGTGAGATCAAAAGATGTGCAGTCAGTGGAATCAAAGCGTGAGGTGAAGTGCACTTTCAGATATATTTTTAAAATCTTTTGTCAGGCTCAGAAAAGCTTCCTAAATTGTGGAGTGCTGGCCTGTGCTGATAGGTTAAGAACCTTGGTAAGGTAGGGGTGGCGGGATGAAATGTTTGGATGTTGAGTAAGGTCGAATAATAGCCACATAGCAGCCACCCCCACACTGTCTGCCCTCCACAACCCCTGGGAGCCTGCTAACAGGCATTTGCAATTCTGCTCCTCAACTCTTGCTCACATCTTCCGCTCAAGTGACTTCTTGGTAGACCCCAAACCGAGTATGTTCTGGGCATAGTTACTACCAGGGGTCCTTAAACTACGGCCCACGGGCCACATGCGTTGGTGTGAATCATATTTGTTCCCGTTTTGTTTTTTACTTCAAAATAAGATATGTGCAGTGTGCATAGGAATTTGTTCATAGTTTTTTTTTTTTTTAAAAACTATAGTCCGGCCCTCCAATGGTCTGAGGGACAGTGAATTGGCCCCCTGTTTAAAAGGTTTGAGGATGCCTGGTTACTACTGAGTGACCCTCTAAGCTATGTCCAGGCGATTCCCAACACCGTCACTGGGAAACAGGGAGAGATGCTCTGAACCAAAACAAGCCACTTCAGTCCATGTCTTTACCCGAGGTAGAGGATCCCTTGCTTGACCCCCTTATTCAGTGACAGGAGCATGAGCCAGCGAGGTGAACACTAGCTCCAGCAGGAGAGGAAAGGAAAACTGACTCTACTCACGCTGCTGACACCCACACTTGAGTTTCCCACACTAGGCAATTTTATGGTTCTCTGCAGAAACCAACTGGGTGTCCAATAATTTAATTCCATTCTTTTTTTCTTTTTTTTTTGAGACAGAATCTCATGATGTCACCCTCGGTAGAGTGCTGTGGCATCACAGCTCATAGCAACCTCAAACTCTTGGATTTAAGTGATTTTCTTGCCTCAGCCTCCCAAGTAGCTGGGACTACAGGCACCTGCCACAATGCCCAGGTATTTTTTTGTTGCAGTTGTTTAACTGGCCTGGACTGGGTTCGAACCCACCACCGTTGGTGTATGCAGCTGGCGCCGTAACCACTGTGCTACGGGTGCTGAGCCTTTAATTCCATTCTTATATTAACTATCCAGATTTAGACCACATGAGTTAAGGACTCAGTTCCGTAAGACTGCTTCCCACCTTGGATGCCACTTGGAAGTATTGGGTGCCCAGGATACCCAGGCATCCTCCAACTTGGCTAAAAAATCGAGGGTTACCACAACCAAGTCCTCACATTTGATAATTTGTTATAATAGTTCATAGCATTCAGGTAAACACTTTACTTACTATTGCTAGTTTTTTAAATAAAGGATATTATAAAGGGCATAAATTAATAGCTAATAAAGATGTACATAGGGTGAGGTCCAGAAGGGTCCCTAGTACAGAAACTTCTATCCCCAGGAAGTATGAGTGCTTGGATGCGTTTCCCAATCTGGAAGCACTCTGAAATCTATTGTTTAGGGGTTTTATGGAGGCTCCATTATGTAGGCATGATTGATTAAATTATTAGCCATTGGTGGTAACTCAATCTCCAGCCCCTCTCCCTGAAATGGAGGTGAGACTTTCTGCTCTAGCCCTTTCACCATGCGTTGGTCTTTCTGGCAACCAGCCCTTATCCTGAAGGAACCCCAGGTACCAACAACCTCATAAGCAAGCAAACAGACACTCTTACCACTCCCGAGATTCTAAAGTCTTAGAATCTCTACTGTCAGGAACTAAGACCAAATATTATGACAAAAGATGCTTTAATCGTCCCTGTTACTTGGGAAATTACAAGGGTTTTAGGAGCTCTTTGCCAGGAACTAGAGATGAAGCCCAAATATATATATTTGGCACAGAGATCATAAAACCCTTGCAATTTATATACATAAAAATTATATATAGGTATATATAATTAAATATATATGTATATTATATATATATATATATTTCACAAAATCACAGGTGGGAATTCTAAGGATCCAGGGAATCAGCTTACTTTAATTCCATTCTTATTATTTTTTATTTTTTCTGATCCTGTCTTAAAAACTGGCACTCACCACGTTGCCATACACAACCCTCAGCACCTTAGCACCTCTGAAATTGCTGTAAGGTAAAGATAACTTTCACTTAAAATAAATTTTGCAAGAATACAGATGGGCTTTCTATTGACAAAAGTGAGAAGATTTCCTCTTAAATATAAATAATTTATAACAGCTTAGAAAACCCAAACAATCCATTGAGAAAATGTGAAAAAGACAAGGAAAGACATTTCACTAACGAGGATATCTGGATGGCAAATAAACACAGGACAAGATTTTCAACATCATTAGCCATTAGGAAAAAGCAAATTGAAACCACAAAAAGCTATTACTACCCACCTATCAGAAAGGCTAAAAAAAATAGTGACAACACAAAATGCTGGCAAGAATGAAGAGAAATTGATTACTCATACATTGCTGGTAGAATATAAAACGGTACATTCACTCTGGAAATGAGTTGGGGAGTTTCTTATAAAACTAAACATGTTATTACCATATGCCCTGATAATTGCATTTTTGAGTAATTATCCCAGAGAGATTATTATTTGTGTTCACACAAAAACAACATGAATGTTCATAGCAAGTTCATTTGTAACAGCACAGAAACAGGCCAGATGTCCTTCAACAGGTGAATGGTTAAACACACTGTGGTACATCCATCCATAGAATACTACTCAGAATGAAAAGAAATGAAGTATTGATACATGTAACAGTTTGGATGACTCTCCCTGGTATTCTGCTGAGTGAAAAAAGCCAAACTCCAAAGGTTATAAACTATATAACTCAATTTACATAATACTACAAAGTGACAAAATTTTAGAAATTGGAAAACAGGTTTTTAGTTGCCAGGAGACCGTGGTGAACATCACATGTGGTCAATAATATAGAACTGAATACATACATACAGCTGTGTAAAAAATAATACCAGCGAATTCTGAATAAGATAGATGAATTGGCTCAAAGTCAAAATTTTGGTTGTAATTTGTGCCATAGTTTTGCAAGATGTCACTACAGAAGGAAACTGGGTGAATGATTCATGAGATTTCTCTGCATTATTTCTCAACAACTGCATGAAAATTAAAATTATCTCATTAAAAATTTCAATTAAGGCCCTGTGCCTGTGGCTCAAGCGGCTAAGGAGCCAGCCACATATGCCTGAGCAGGCAGGTTCAAATCCAGCCCGGGCCCACCAAACAACAATGATGGCTGTAACTAAAAAATAGCCCGGGGTTTTGGTGGGCGCCTGTAGTCCCAGCTACTTGGGAGGCAGAGGCAGGAGACTTGCTTGAGCCCAGGAGTTGGAGGTTTCTGTGAGCTGTGATGCCACGGCACTCTATCCAGGGTGACAGCTTGAGGCTCTGTCTCAGAAAAAAAATTTTTTTTCGATTAAAAAAGCATTAACCACAAGCATACCACCTTTTTTTATTAATGGCATAAGGCCAGGAAAATACCAGGCCAAGCTTTTAATTCTGTTCTGGAATCCACATGTCTTTCTCAGAAGCTCGTGTGACTTCAGATCAACCTCCTCGCTAAACAATTGCTTGAATACACTCACTTGCATATTTTTCGCCCTAAAACAGATTTTTTCTTCACAGTCTTTCCCTATCTCTCAATCTATTGAATAGAGATTAAATACTTAGCATGCTAATGAATTAATTGGTTACTAACTTTAAAACCTTAACATGAGGACACAGCCCTTAACTGCCCTGAGGCTTCTTAAGTCTCATAGAAGAGATTTCCTTCCCAAGAGCATTTGAAAATGCTTACTTGATGATCCTCGTAGCATTGAAAAGATTACATCTTTAGTTTTACTGATATAGATTCTTATATTAGAAATTTCTTCCTCTTCCTCCTCTTCTTCTGTTTCTCTCCTTCTTTTTCACTTCGACCACCTGCCAGACACTAGAGCCAGGATGGGAGCCTGGGTGAGTTAAATGTGCGTTCTCTCAACACCATACCTCTGGTTCTCAAAGCGTTTTAGTGTTGGGACCCCTTGAAACTTAATCACTGGTCACTGGGGACCCTAAGGAGCTTTGGTTAATGTATATTTTATCAACTGATACTTGCCATAGTAAGAATTAAAAGTGAGAAATTGTAGAGTATTTTTAATATTCTAAAAATAAACCCATTACATTTTAATATAAAATATAAATTTCTAATGAAAAGTAAGTATTATACCCAAAAAAATTAGTGAGAAAAGATGTTTGAATCTCTTTATTATCCGGCTTAACAGCGGACGGTTGGACTGTATTCAATCCATTGTGATGTGTTCTTTCTGCTGAAATGTGTGAAGAAAAACAGCTCTCCTACCATCTTTTAATAATTTTTTCAGATAATTTTGGATATTAGTCTTTGATGCAATGTGTCAATACTCAACAGTGGTCGTTCGTTAAAGGTTAGTTGCAATATAGACTCTGAAACCATATCAAAGAATTCTTTTTGTACCCTGTTACATTGAAATCCATATGTCTATCTTGCAGTTTGGGTCTTTTGCCCATGCTTGATTTCTAACACCTCATATTGGTCATTTGGTAAATACTGGTTCACTGAGGTATGTGGCTCTCCTAGATGTTGACACACTTCATTATATAATAAAAAATCATTTATTGATGCCATCACCAATCTCATCAGAAAAAATCATCTCATCTTTAAGTATCTAGAAGTTATCAAACTCACAGTAGCTGATACAAGGTTTACAAAAACTCTAATTTTCCTCCTCCTGCCCTCCCTTCCTTCTTCCTTCCTTTCTTTTTTTTGAGACAGCGTCTCACTCTGTTACCCAGCCTAGCACCTCACAGCAACCTCGCAAGTGATCCTTCTGCTTTAGTATCCAAGTATCTGGGACTATAGGCTCACTCCACCATACCTGGCTAATTTTTCTATTTTTAGTAGGGATGGGATTTCCCTCTTGCTCAGGCTGGTCTTGAACTCTTGAGCTCAGGTGATCCTCCTGCCTCAGCCTCCCAGAATGCTAGGATTACAGGTGTGAGCCACTGCACCCACCCCCAAAATTCTAATTTTCCCTTAAAAGCTCAAATTTTAACACAGGCAACAAATATTGTTGGTTGTTTTCTTTGAAGTGACAGGCTTACTTCACACATTTCGAGAAAATGTCTGTCTAATAATGAAATTAAATAATCACGATACAACTAGTAGTCCTTTCCAAATGGCACTGCACACACAGTGGCTGGTTCAGCTTGCAACTCAACTGTGTAAGGGCTTTTCCTCAAGACAATCATCCCTACCAGAATATTAAAAAGATGCTAAAATGTAATAAAACAATAGTTGTTTTACTGCTTTGGTAAGGATATTATTTTTATTTATTTATTTATTTTTTAATTTCAGATTAATGTGAGGGTACCAACAATTAGGTTACAATGGTTGCATTTGTTAAAGTCTCTGTTGTAGTTGCGTCCCACACCCAGGGGTCTGTCATAAACCCTTACATTGTGCCCACACCCACCCCTGCCCTTTTCCCCTCTCCCCTCCCCTCCAACTTGGATTGAATTGTTCTCTTGTGTGGGGCAAGGATATTATTATTATTATTTTAGACAGAGCCTCAAGCTGTCCCCCTGGATAGAGTGCCATGGCATCACAGCTGACAGCAACCTCCTGGGCTCAAGCGATTCTCTTGCCTCCATCTCCCAAGTAGCTGGGACTACAGGTGCCCTCCACAGTGCCTGGCTATTTTTTTTGCAGCCATCATTGTTGTTTGGTGGGCCCAGGCTGGATTTGAACCTGCCAGCTCAGGTGTATGTGGCTGGCGCCTTAGCTGCTTGAGCCATAGGTGCTGAGCCAGGATATTGTTTAAAATAACACTTTAAAATTCATCATCATTTTTTATTTACAGAAAAGTTACAGGAATAACACGGAGAATCCCCATTTGCCTGGCCCTGGCTGTTTCTGATGTTAACATCTTCTGTACACACTGCAGTGCCTTTATCAAAACCAGGATTTTAACATTGTAAAATACTATTAGTAAATCTATAATAGAAACCTTATTCAACATTCATCAGTTTTTCACCAATGTCTTTTTTCCTGATCCAGGATCCCATGTCGCATTTAACTTCTGTCCCCCCTTAGCTTTCCCTAATCTGTGACGGTTTTGGCAAGGACCTTCTTGCCAGTGCATGGTAGTGAAGAATGGGATGATTATTGCACTGGTTTGTGTTAAGGCACAAATTTTACCTACCATTGTTTTTGTGCTATAAGTGAAAATGTCGACACTGTGGAAGAGACAAATAATGTCTTAGTATTACTATGAAAATAGCCTCATGGTTGTGTAAGAGCTCAGGGATTCTCGGGGGACTGTGCCCTCTGTTACACTAACTCCCAGGAGAAGTAGATCTACTTCACGGGGGGCTGTGCCTTCTACCACACTAACTCCCAGGAGAGGTAGATCCACTTAGATTTTGGTTTACAGCATCTCATCTCCTTGGCAGAGTGAAGCAATTCTGAGGTCTAGAGCACATCTATTTAAAGCTCCTGCACATGAGCACGATTTCCACGCAGACGAAACTCCACAACCAGGAGCTGATGGGAACAGCCCACATGCCTACCCCACAGGCGTCTCTCTAGTGCCTTCTTCCCAGAATCGTAGGTGCCCAGGGCTTCCTGCTGCCCGAAGCAACACAAGAGAGACCTCTGTGGTGCACAGCAGCTTTGCAGAGCAGAGCTGGCACCTCACAGCAACCTGCTGTTACAGCCCATAGAGCCTATGGCTAGGAGGAGTGAGAGTTACAAGAAATACTTGTATAGCTCAATGGAACACCTGGGTGGAAAGGGCATGGAGAGGGATTTAGCTCTCCTAACAAGCATGAGAGCTCGCGAGATGAGAGCATGGTGAATTGGCGGTCTCTACACCTGTGGTGTTGACAGGCACGAGGTTAGCTTTGTATTAGG